>RJWJ010003749.1:0-82806 GCA_004363605.1 Indri indri | reverse complement strand
TGCAATGTTGGAGGGATCATATTATATTCCAGCCCCCATGAGATTCTAGTGGGAGAGGCTGGGCGGTGGCCGTGCTGCTTTAACCCTGGAAGAGAAGCTCGGCATCTTTCACTTCATCAGAAGAGGTGCAGTTAGCCCAAATCCAAATCCCCATGCAGGCTGGTCACCAAGCATGTTATTCCACATGAGTGCCTTTGTTTGTACTGCTGCCTTCCTCGTCTTTACCCTGTGACCTCCTGCTCATCTCCGAGCTTTCAGCCATCACCTCCCCCTAGAAGCCCTCCCTGACTCCTCCCTCTGGCCCAGGCTTGCTTGGTAGCTTCCTTTCGCCTTTCCCTGAGC
This sequence comes from Indri indri, assembly GCA_004363605.1. NCBI lineage: Eukaryota > Metazoa > Chordata > Mammalia > Primates > Indriidae > Indri > Indri indri. The sequence continues at coordinate 82,464 of RJWJ010003749.1, read as the reverse complement.
TGCCTCTGCCTTTTTCTGCACATGGTCCCATGTTGATCTCTTTGTGGCTCTGCAGCCTCCACGGCCTCCGAGCTTCTGCAGGGCACGGACTCTACGTCTGTGTGAGTATGGAGCCCAAACAGCTCCCCAGCACGTGCTTCTCAAACGAAGCTGAGCTGAGCAGAGCAGAGCGGCTGATAATTTATGAAGTCCAGATCATGCCTCCAGCAAAACTGCAAAAGGCAACCGTTCCTCCAGCCCCGTGCTCCATGACCATTTCAGGACACAGTTGAACATTTATCTTATTTCTGTATAGTCGCCTGTGTGCCGACGCGGCTTGCATTTTCCCTTTTCTTTTGGCTTTCTTCCTGCAGGAATTACACAATCTCCTGTCCTCCTCCCACCTCCTCCTCCTCCTGCACGGTGCTGTACCTCCAGCTCTGAAAAGCTATGAATAAAGACAGACAGCTGGCACTTCAGGATCTGTTGCTAATTCCATACACGCATACCTTTCCGTGCATCCAGCCGAGTTGCATTTTCTGGAGAACGGCAAAGCCAAATAAGCCTTTCACTCTCTCCTCTGCAGAAAAATACAGATCTCAGAAACCTGAAAGGGCTTCAGGAGCTCAGGCAGACTTGCCCCATCCTTCAGGGGAAAATGGAGAACACACTGTCAAACCTGGCTTAGAAAAGGCTCTGCCATTGGCTTCCTGTCCCTGATGCCAGACTGGCCACTGCACCTCTATGCAGCTCTGTTTCTGCGTTTCTAAAACAAGGTCAATGCCATTGACAGCCCAGCATTTGGAGGAGAATTAACAAGATAATATCATGTAGAGTCTGGCACTTAATAGTCAAAGTATGGGTAGAAATAATAATAATTTTTATTCTGGTGTCCCTTCACAATTCATATGTTACAGTCCTCACCCCCCAGTTCCTCAGAATGTGATCCTATTTGGAGACAGAATCTTTACAGAGGTAATCAAGTTAAAATGAGGTCATCAGTATGGGTCCTAATCCAATACGACTGTCTGCCTGCGTGAGACAGTCCCTGAATCTCCCTAATTCAGAGGTACAGATACGCACACAGGCCATGTGAAGAGGAAGGTCGAGATACAGGATCGGGGTGATGTGTCCACGAGCCAAGGAGTGCCAAGGATGGCCAGCAAACCACAAGCTAAAGGAGAGGCCTGGAACAGACCCTCCCTCACAGCCTCAGGAGGAACCAACCCTGCTGACACCTTGATCTTGGTCTTCCAGCCTCCCGCACAGTGAGATGATAAACTTCTATTATTTAAGTTTCCCAGATTGCAGTACTTTATCTTTGAAGATGCTGAGAAAATGGAGATGTTAGACCAATACCTAAGGTGGTAGGTCAGCGACCAGGGGAGACACCAGGACCGAGCCGTGGGCTCCTGGCCAGTGCCTTTCTGGGAGGGCACCGGCTGTGGTTGCCACAGTCTCTACCCAGGCCCCTGTGTGCCACCTCCTCCTGCAGACCCTGCTTCCTCTGTGCACTCGCAACAGGTCCCCTCGTCTTCCCTGATAGCCTGCGCCACATCCTCGTCTCCTATGGGCACTTCGGGCAGGACCGACAGATCCTCCCGGGGGGATTCTAATGTCATTGGTCTGGAGTGGGGCCCAGTCCTCAGTTTCAAAGGCTCTCCAGACAACCCTCGCGTGCAGCCGGGGTGAGGACCTCTGCATTAGACTGCACAGCCCTCAGAGCGGGGCCAGGGTGCCTCCCCGGTGGGTGTCCAACAGGCGCCATCCAGGGGGTGCTCCAGTGGGTGGGGAATTAGTGGCTTGAGTCCCAGGTGACCCATCAATACACACCACACCGCAAGGCCTGGAGCACACCAAGCAGGCTGCAAACCCTTGCTATAGGGACCAAGCTGTCTGGCCTCAGACTCCAGGCCCTTCCTCCGTGCTCTGCATGCCCCACGGCCTTTTTCTAATTTCCACAGCTCATTCACATACCCAGGCAGCAGGGAGAACCCTCTGGTGTGGTCAGAGTATTCTTTCTGATATAACAATAATAGCAATAACAACAACAACAATAATAATAATAAGCAATAGAGTAAAAAAAAAAAAAAGAAAAAAAACTCTCTGTTGAAACCGACTTATTGTCTATCACCTGTTCCAAAAAGGACAACTCCTCCCGTGACCTGTTGTAGCCTGTTGCTGTCTTCAGTGAGTGATCACCCCAGTCTCTTCTCTTCTGTGCTGCAGGAAGCCGGATGCTCCTTTGCCCTCAACGTGCTTTTTCTCGCCTCAGGGCTTTTGCTCCTGCTGTTCCTGCCGCCTGTTCAGCTGGGACTCTCTCTCCAACAGTTAGTTCCGGAGTCTCCTTCTCCGATCCCTTTGCTTAAAACCCTCCACTCTGTCTGATCCTCAGGCGGGGTTGGCTTCAGCACTGTTGGTTTGCCGCGTCAGTGATGATGAATTTCCACGATCCTCCCCCTCACCACCGCAGTCCAGAGAACTATGACCATCTATGTCTTACTCATCCGTGTCGCCGCCACTTAGCTCAGCATCTGGCACATATTAGGTGCTCAGCAAGTGTTTGTTGAATGAATGAGTAAATCATATGAACTGATGTTTACTAGCGCTTTACAGTTTACAAAGTGTTTCAAATGGCAAAGAGTAACGGGGAAAGAACGTGCAGATCTAAGAGCCATTCCACCAAGGCCCTCTGCCAGCCCTGACTCAGCTTTAAATGAGTTACTGCACTCTGAGGGCCTGCAGTGGAAACACAGCTGTTCAGGGAGTGCAGTGGTTTTGCATTTGGATGAAGTAGGGCAAGTTCATCGGTTGTGGTGCAGAGGAGGCTGGCTTCATCCCACTGCAATTCGATTGACACCGTGACCTTGACCAGCCTTCGTATCAAGCAAGGACCCTGAATGCTAGCATTTACAAGGAGAGTTCAGCACAATCAGCAGATATTCCTACGGCCATGGAAACAGGCAGAGAGCAGTGTTTCCACCAGGAGAGCACCCTTCCCCAAACAGACCATGTTCCCTTCCTATTCATTCAAGCCCAGAGCTCTGCAGGAGTTTTCAGTCTCCACTGTGAGTTCTAAACTCATGGTCAAGACTTCTGGTGAAGCTCTTAGGAAATGGCGAGGCCCACGCAGGGGAGCTGGCTTCCAGGCAGCTCCTGAGCAGGACCTCCTTGCCTCAGGCCTCAGGCTACTGAACCAGTATGGAGAGAGGGCACACCGCCAGTCCTGTCTGCTCTCCACCCTGCCTCAGTTCCTTAAATACACCCTGCATGGCCCCAAGTCCATGTGGTGACAGCACAGGATGACACCGCTGTCACCCACGTTCTGACTCTGGAATTGCCCCAGGCCCTCTCCAGTCTGCCTGCTTAGCTCCTGCTTCTATGCAGCTTCCTTTCCAGGTTTCACAACCTCCTTTCGGCTTCATCCCCTTTTGGCTCCGACTCTTAGTCAACTCCTGTGGATCAACAGCTTGATTTCAGATTAACAGTGTCAGCTTCTGCCTTCAGTAGCCACCACTCCACCCCCTGCCCCCACCAAGCCTGCCTCCCACCTCTGCCTCTAACACACACGAAGGTGCATCATATGCTGAGACCATAGGTAAGAGGCTGGCCGAGCTCCCTGAGGCCCTAGATCCTGCCTACTTTATCCTGGCCCAGCCAGGCCTCTGCCTGGCAGGACAGTGGCTCTGACTCCAATTTCGTTGTCCACCCACCAGGGAGCATCAAGCCCAGCTTATTGCCTTGCTTGTCATTCCTTGGTGGTAAATTGCCTCCACGTGACATTAGGAAGCTGCCATTCAGCCCTTCTTCTGTCAGTTAGGGAAGCTGGCCATTAAGAAACTCATAGCCAGAAATGCAGCCCGCCCTTTACAACTGTGCTACGTCTTCCTGGGTCTGGATTACTGACTTTACCGTCATCTCATTTTGCTTGTTTTGCCTTACTCCGGTTTTTGTTTTGTTTTGTTTTGTTTCTTTCTAATTTTTAAATTCTAGATTAGCCAAAACAGACTATCCATAATAATGAAGAATGTTCTATGGTCTGTATCGGGTCTCCGAGATGAGAATTAATCTGGGGGGTTTTTCTGCTGCTGCAATTAACCAGACAACCAAGTATTTAAATGCGTCTTAGAAACACAGATAGGCACAGGTGGAAGGAGATTTAGAAGTTTCCTAATTTAACATTTATGTTTTAACATAGAAATGTTAAACTCAGGGGGAAAATTCACTCCCAAATCATGAGTGAATGTGTATCAAAGACAATATCCTTTATTCAATAGTCTGTATGTTTATTGAGCACTTGCTGTATGTCCAAAATGGCAGTGCACCAAAGTGGTTGAGAGAAGGGACTTTGGATTTAGACAGTCCTGAGTATAAATACGTGTTTAGATACCATGCTCTGCTAAGTTACCGTAGCAAGCTATGTAATATGACTTGGTTTCCTTTTCATAAAATGTGGATAGTAGTACTTCTTCAGAGGGTTGTTTTGGTGACAAAATGAGATCCTACACATAGAGCCTTCAGTATATACGGCATAAAGCACAGCTCAATAACTGTCAGCTACACTTTTGCAATTTCCAGGCTCCCAGCACAGGGTTCTTCCCCCATATTACAAAGCAGTAAGTGCAAAGGAATGGCCATAGAGGTATTTGGGCTGCAGAATTCAGGTTGTTATCTGGACTCCCTCAGCTCCAGATTGCACAGGGATGTCCTGAATGAATTGCTCATTGGAAAGCTCTTTTTTGTGTTATATAATAGCAAGTAACAGAGGACAAATTTATTCAAAAAAAAAAAAAAAAAAAAAACCATGAGGTTGGGTCACACAATTCTGCTCAGTGCTAGAGAATCAATGATTCCATTATAGAGAAAAGCCACATGGAAGATTGAGCCCAATAGCATCTTACTGGTGCTACATCAATAGATCAAAATAGATGACTAAAATCCTCCTATTTGCACCAGTGATAATTACATATATTTTGACTTAGTCACCGAACTATTAAAATGCTGCATTGGTAGCCTAGAATTGTTGGTATTTTATTTTCTCACTCTATCTTCAGATCTACCATGTTAATTCAACCCACTGAAAGGGTAGATGGTGCAAATATAAGGGAAAGAAATAGAGCTTTTTCAATCCTAGGATTCATGTGGGATCACAAAAGACCCCAAACAGCCAAAGCAATCCTGAGCTAAAGGAGCAAAGCTGAAGGCATCATCCTACCTGATTTCAAAATATACTACAAGGCTACAGTAACCAAAACAGTGTGGTACTGGCATAAAAACAGATACATAAACCAATGGAACAGAATAGAGAGCCCACAGCCAACTGATTTTTTGACAAAGGTGCCAGGAACACATATTGGGAAAAAGATAGTCTCTTCAATAAATGATGTTGGGAAAACTGGGTAACCACACAGGGAAGGAGACTAGGCACCTACTGCTCACCATACACAAATGTCAACTCAAAACGGATTAAAGCCTTAAATGTAAAACCCAAAACTATGAAACTGCTAGAAGAAAATATAGGGGAAATGCTTTGTGACATTGCTCTGGGAAGGGAATTTTTAAAGACAACCTTAAAAGCACAGACAACAGAAGAACAAGAGACAAATGAGATTATGTCATCACACTGAAAAGCGCGGAGGTGATGGATGCACTGAATACCGTGATTTGATCATTATACAACATACATGTGTGTTGAAACATCAGATTGTACCCCATAAAGGTGGGCAATTAGAATGTATGAATAAAAAACCCAGAGCTCCACCACTTCCCAGCCATGTGACTTCGGATGAATCTATATTCTGATGTTCTCATATTTGCAGTGGGGAAAATAATACCCAACATGTTGAATGCTTAAGAGTTCATTAAGGCCAAACCTGCAGTTCACGATACACAGTAGGAGCTTAATAGTGACATATTCATCCCAGCCTCCATGTCTGTGCCTGTAAAGTTGCCTCTTCTGGAATGTATTTCTTTCCATTCTTTGTCCATCTAAATCCCATCCACCTTTCAGATGAGATTAAGGCAACAATTCCTCCCCTGTCCTTTCTAGTCGACACAGACCTGGTATTTTGATTCACAGCACATACTGTTAAAACAGCCCTTTTACAAGATCAAATAAAGAAACTGGTATCTGATCCCCAAGCCATGGTAGCAGCCTGATATTTGGGGTGTTCTCTCGGCTCCCTTTTATTTCACAGGCATGCTAGACTAGCCCACATCTATACTCTTTGTGAATTCTTAATACAAAATCCACTTTTGAGAGGAGGGACTATATTTTACTGTTTTTTCGTAGCCCTAGGAGCTAGCACCATGCCAGATTCATAGCAGAACCCAGATGTATCAGTATCTTAGGGCCACTGTAACAAAGCACCACAACTGGGTGACTTAGGACAACAGAACTTTATTCTGGAGGCCAGAAGTCCAAAATCAAGATACTGGCAGGGCCATTCCTCCTCCAAAGCCTCTTAGGGAGGACCCTTCCTAGTCTCTTCCCACTTCTCGTAGCCCCAAGAGTTCCTTGACTTGCGGCAGCATCACTCCAGTCTCTGCCTCTGTTATCCTATGACAGTCGCACTATGTGGTCTCTGTCTGAGCCCTCACACAATCACCTTCAACATCCACGTTGCTATCGACAGTCTCTTCAGGTCCATCTAGTCTTTTTCAACATGTGCTTCAAAATTATTCCAGCCTCTATCCATTACCCAATTCCAAAGCCACTTTCACATTTTCAGGTATTTGTTACGGAGCACCCCACTCTCAATACCAAAATCTATATCACTCACAGGTCTCCAAAGAAGGAGAACCAACAGGGGTGTGTGTGTGTTTGTGTATGTGTGTGTGTGTGTGTGTGTGTGTGTGTGGTTTGCATGTAGAGGGGGAGAGAGAGAGAGAGAGACAGGGAGAGAAATTTATTTTAAGGAATTGGATTACGTAACTGTGGAGATTGGCAAGTTGAAATATGTAGCACAGGCCAGCAGGCTGGAAACTCAGGCAGGACTTCTATGCTTCAGTCTTGAGGCAGAATTTCTTCTCCAGAAACTTGGATTTTGCTCTTTGTGCCTTCAACTGATTGCATGAGGCCCACCCTCGATAATGTGGGTGGGCCTTGTCCAATTTACTTACTTAAAATCCAATTATTTGCTTAAAATCAGCTGATTGTAGGTATCAGTCACACCTACAAAATAGCTTTATGGCAATATCTACACTAGTATTTGACCAAAGATCTGAGCACCGTAGCTTAGCCAAGTTGACACATAAGATTAACTGTTGCACAAGCCTAGGAGTGGTGGTTAAATTTTGAGCTTGCCATTCATTAACTTATTTAGAATTATTAAGAATTCACAGTACATTCTATTTCTTAAACTGTAAAATGTTTGGAAAAGACTCTAAGATCTTGGCAAGTTCCAAATTCTGTAATTTGTACCATGCGTGATTCTAGTTTGTCCTGTCTTGCTCTTCTTCCTTCGAGACTCTTCTGCTCCTCGGCAATCTATTTCATGCCACTCCCACCCAAATCCCTACCCCTGAGCCTGCTCACTCCTCTAAGCAGACTTCTAAGCTGACATCATTGGTTTCAGAGAAATGGGGTGGGGGGCGTTGATATGCATTAAAATAAACATGGTACTCCCAGTAGAAGGCATATATTCACTTGGCTGAGAGGAGAAATACTGTCTGCCTGTGTGATACAAAGTAAAATAATGAAACGCTTTGTTGGGCACGAGCTGGAAGCAAGCTGAGGGCCTCAGAACACTGTAGTTGCAACCAGATAAAGCTTTTGAGTTACCTGAGGAACAAATTGGACAGACACAGAATGATGGGGTGTAATGAGCACACACAGATGCCACTTGAATCTTGTACATATGGCAGCTTTTTTCCAGACATTTTGTTTTCTTTAGCCCCAAAGTCTTCCTAATATTATAGATTCATGCTGTGATTTTTTTAGCAGAATGAAATTACAGCAGCTCAAAATTATATCAGTAATTATATTCTGCTCAGATGAGAAGGAGTCTATGTTCCAAGCTACTAGCAGGACCTCTAGCAACAGTCAGGAAAGCAATCTCTTAGTGCCAAATAATTATGTAGAGCATTTTAGCAAAAGAGTTAAGAGGAGAGGCTGAATGGTCGCTGTCATCCATAATCTCTGTGCCCAAGGGTTAAGCCCTCAAAGCCTCAGTTTCCTGGTTTATGAATTAGAAATAATAATATGCCCACCTCATAGAACTGTGATGATTGAATGAGGAATATATTTGTACGTAAGTTGTAAAGCATATCACAAAAAGATAGTGCATCAGAAAAATCCACGAAATAAAAGATCAAAAGTCTTAATTGAGGCTCCCTGGAATTTTCCTATGTGGAAATTTAGGTTGCTGTTCAAAAATACTAACTTTTTTCTCCCTATTCCCATGAAAAGACTACGTCTCTACTCCTTGATTCTGGAACTGGCCATTCGCCTTGCTTTGGCCAATGAGACGTTCGCTGTGACATACAATGTGACATGGGCTTGAGCGGCAGGTGCGGGGCAGGGCTTGCTCTCTTCTGATTCTGCACCTGCCTTGTGCAAAACTCACCCAGACTGGTCTGTTGATCCCAGGTGAGGATGTGAGACTCATGGATCAGCGCCCAGCCACAGTGAGTTGATCCCAGGTGACTCGTGTGTGTAAATCCCACAGAATCGGACCCTCAGCAGGCCCACAGAGCCATGAGTAGAAATGATTGTTGGGTAGTGCTACTGAACTCTGCAGTGGTTTGTCAAGCAGTAATTTTGTGACATCAACTAACTTATCTACTGTGTATGTATGGTAACTGCGCCTCTCAGTTTACGCAGCCCAGGGCTAGTTCATGCCTGTTGTTTTAGGTTCTCATCTGTTTTGCATTTTCTCTTTCCTCTTTTTTTTATGCAGAGTAATGATTATTTGTCGTGTTGAAGTGAGTTAATCTGGGTTTGGTAGACCTTCTATTTGCATTTGAAACTACTTTCAGATCTATCTAGGAAGTTGAAATGAGTGCAGCCAATGGACACCCCACTTCAACAGATGATTCCATCTGAACCATGGAGCCTGGCATGGTGGCTCACGCCTGCAATCCCAGCACCTTGGGAGGCCATGGCAGCAGGATCTCTTGAGCCCAGGAGTTTGAGACCAACCTGAGCAACATAGCGAGACCCCACCTCTACAAAATCTAAATGAATAAACAAATAAATAAATCTGAAAGATGACCAAAAACAACGTGTCTCTCTTGTCTCAGCCATTTCAGACAGACTGTAAGCCGACATTTCTCTTTCCAATGAAAGCATATAGAGGACTTGCAAATAAAACAAAATACGCTCAAACGCTAGCATGTAGGGAGAGCTAGCTCTTTTCACTCTTGAGCAGCAGTGGGAGAAATATTTGAAGCTACCACTGCCAGTCCACTGTGCCAGGGCCATAGTTAAGCTTGTAAGCTTCACAAAGTTCCTAGGCCACCAGTCAGAGGGGTATATAGGAAAGAAGCAAAGTATAGGTTAAATGTATCTGAAGTATTGTGCAGGAAATAAGTCTGAGAAATCCTGCCTTAGAGTGTTCAAAAGAAGAGCATACTATTTGTTATGCAATGTAAATCTACAACTACTTTTTGAAGATTTTATTTGATAACATTTGTTTCTTTTTTAATTAATTATATTGGTATCAAAGCACTAAAAAGTGCATAGTTAATTAAATATAAAGTATAAATTTCTGTTTTTCAAGAAAATAAATTATGACAGGGTACCAAATGCTTTCAATATTTCTCTTCTACAGTTGAGGCTGTTGTGATATCACTAACCGCAGGAAAACTAGAAGACTAACTGTGCTGAAGAAATATCAGTATCTCTTTCAAAATTATTGTAAGGAGAAAGTATCTGACAACTATGATTTGAGACATGAGCTGGCAAAAGTGATTACAATCACTCTACGGACCAGGACTTTAGATCAAATCCTCATTCGAGTTAATTTTGCTCATGTTTGATTCTAAGTTGTTTTATACCTGTATCAAGTGTAAACCCATAATTGCTAATGTTTCGGTTTTATTAGCAGAAGAAATTCACAAAGAGTTAAGGAACTCCAGTTTTATAAAAAAAGATACTCAATAGAAAGTCAATTATATTAATTTCACTAATTGTCTTTTTTAAAAAATTTCACAGAATCAAAGTAAAGCTATTTGAATGTTAAAATGAATTGAAAATTCAATTTAAAACTTAAATGTTAAAAACCAAGTTGTTTATTTTTACGACGTATTATAAATATAAAATTAAGAAATCTATGGAACAGACTATCTTTGGAATCGGTTGTGAGGCAAACATAATTAACAATAGCTTTCAGACAAGCTGAAGTAATCTACCAATCAAAATAATTGCTGTCATCAAATGTATAGATAAATACACACACATATATACCACACAGGCATATAAACTTCTTAAGTAACTAAATTACAAAATTTTAATGAAACTGCTGTTGAACATTATAAAAATCAATGTGTATATATGCATGTATATGTACGTGTGTGTCTACATTCTTTGCTCCATTTCTTTAATCAGATTTTAGAAATGTTTGATATATGCAGAACTAATCAGGAAATCAAACTAAATGCCCTACAGTTCCATTAAACTTTTTGTAAACAAGCCTCTAAATTTGGTTGTATTTTGTTCAAAACTGGTTGGAAATCTTTAATCAAGGTATTCAACAAATGGAATGCACCCTCCAGCAAAAAATAAACAACAAAAAAAACTGTGCAGTTTTTGAAGCTCTTAACAAGTTCCAATTGTTAAAACAAAACAAAGCTTGCAAACAAGAGGATATTAAACTTTGTACCTATAAAAACAAGGGAAGACCTGAACAATGGTAAAATGAAAATGATATACAAATTCTAATAAAGTACGGAAGAAGGAAAGGTACTCTGAACGGAGGCAAAGCTAAGAACTGGGATAATATTTGCTGTGAAATATTTATATTTCTCAGCATGAAGAAAATTGTTAAAAATATCTTCCATAAGTAGAATTTGTTCTGATCCTACCAAATACTTCAGTATCCCTAAAGAGTGTTTTCACAATTAAAAAAAAAAAAAAAGGTCTACAGAAATGAGTCAGTTGAATGTGTCAAATTTCGAATTTATTAACTTTACAATGAAATTCTAAAGAGAACTAGAGATAGTTTTATTAAAATTAAAGATAAGATTTTATTGAAAATAGTTTTTCAGAAAAATATAATGACATGATCTTGGAGCTCTACATGGCTAAGAAGTTGTTCAAAGTATATAACTATATTCCAAGACTAATTATTCAGCTTTGGCTAACTTTTAGGCAGAGTGCTCCAAAATTCCAATTTAAGTTGTGCATAACAAAGACTGCAGAAGAGTCTCCTGGTATCCAGCCACACGGGGCCCAGTAACCCCAAATGACGGATGCTCTGGGATGCAGGAAGGAAAGTCTGCTCCCAGCATCTTCTAAATTCTCATATATAATATTAATATATATAAATATGTATGAGAAAAAATATATATGAAAATATATATATTCTTGTCTCCTTCTTTTCCACCAACACCCCTGCACCTGCCCAATTTGCCTTTACTTTTCAACTCTTAGAAGTTCAGGATTTGTGTTGAGAGAGTTCTGGATAAGTATTTGTAATGGCAATTTGTGATAGTGCAGGTTTTTGCTGTTCTTATTAGGTGCTACTTACATGTTTTTAAGTGCCTTTAAAAATCACTATTCACATTTAATTAGTGAACCTCCCTTAGGTTAACTATGGAAAAATGTCAAAGAACTGATTAAAAACAAGATGCTCTTTTGTGCTCACAAACCAAAAAAAAAAAAAAAAAAAAAGTTTTAAAAACCTACCTTTAAGGTCCTGTCTTTACCTATGTGCTAGCGTCCAGCTAACTGGAAAACTAGAAAACAATGTCACAGGAGACAACTCTGTGTCATGCCTGCTCAGATTATATTACACCAGTCTAGGGGAAAAGAAACAGAATTCGGGGTTCTTGCTACAGAATGCAGCTATAGAATGTCAGAGTGAAATGGTCACAAAGAGGTTTAGAGAATGTTATGATTAGTTTCTGGCACAAAGACCAAGGGATTTCAGTATTTCCTCATTGTTCAAGGTGAGTCTGAATAGTCCCTAGCAAATAAACATGTTACAGAGTATTTCCATAAACAGTGAGTCATGTATGGTAAAAGAGTACTTCCCTACTGCATACTTGTATTAGTCATTTCTATCTTTATTGAAGGTTTAACCATTAATGCTTCAAGGTTAATACTTTTTAAAAATAGCTCAGACCGAGATGCTGAGGTCAATTTAATGCAGCAATATATGAGTCATGCGTGTGTCTTGGGATTCTAGGATATATTTCCTTGTTATAAAACACACAACATATTCCAAAGGTGTTTTATGTTCTATAAATCCAAATATATTGCAACTAAGATGAAGGTAATTTGAAGATCAAAAATCCAGTAGTGGTTAATTCATGCAATCCTTAGGACTTGACCTAGGCACAATCTCAACACCTGTGACATTGTGATTACAATCTTCACCAGGATGTGATTTTTTTCATTTTAGAAAGCATCTCTACATGAATCGCTTCATTGGATTTGCTAAGTCACCTGTAAAGAGAACAGAACAATGTTACAATCCCCTCTATATTTATATTTAATATAAACAAAAAAAAATAAAAGAAAATAAGGTCCATGTTTCTCTTTCTCAAGTTTTCATCCTGAAAACAACTTAATGAAACAGTCAAGATAAATTAGATCTTTTCTTTACCCAAGGCTAATGGGGTTGGCTCATCAAGAACAATGTTGAGAAATTAAATATTTAATTCCACCAGTTATATATTTTCTTATGTGCCAGACACTGGGCTCAATATTTTAAAAGAATTTTCTTATTTTATCTAGTTAGTAACCTTTTACATTGATAATACTATTATTCTCATTTTTACAAATGAACAAAAGGATTCATTGACTGGGCAAAGATCACAGGCTAAGAAAGTTCTGAAGTCCTTCCTTTTAGCTCTGGGCATTCAACTGCAAAACGGTGCTTTCATTCTCTGTGCCACACTGCATCTCATAATCTGTACATTTAAATACCACTTCAACTTTAAGCAATAATTTTGAGATATTTATGGAGCTTAACATTAAAGTCCAAAGTTTACCTGGATCTTCATGTCTAAAAATTATTGAAAAACATTGGGAACAAAAGGAAGACAAATGTAAGCACATTCGCACGCGCGCACACACACACACACACACACATTAAAACAGTGTGGCACTGTTGCAAAGTGCAAGGCAACTGAAAGACAACTGAAGATTACAGAAAATGACCCATGTTATTTATAAGTACTTTGCATGTGATGAAGTTGATATCTCCAAATATTAGGAAAAGAATAAACTATTCACAAAATGAAACAGAGATACTAGGTAACCAGTTTGGAAAAAAAAAAAAATCAGAACAGAACTGTACTTCACAACACACAAAATTTTACATGTTAAATTCTGGATGCATTACAGGTATAAATTTTTTATTTAATACATATTTATGAAACATCTCTATTACCTAATGCTTACACGAGATAGCACTGACTCATTTCCAAAATGGTTTTTATGTCAAGTTTGTCATTTCAATAAAACATATTCTCCTTGAGTATGAGTTTTTTATTCAGCAAACATTTACTGAGCACTTTCTCTGGGTCAGCACTAGGATTGCAAAGTTAAAAGACACAGTCTCCGTCATTAATTTCCAACTCTGTCATTCTTCTGTATTTCCCACAGTATACAGTCAATTCTGGTCTACAAAGAGTTTTGAATACTCGCTGATGGCCAAGAACTTTGCTATACCTCGAACACAGGGAGGAAGAGGAGGGGTAAAAGGAGTGGGAGGAAGAGGAGAAAGGAAAGCGTGAAATAAGGATGGAAGGAAGGGAGGAAGAGAGAAAGGACTACCAATTAGTCTCTGCATTTAGAAAAAGTTTATTTTAGTTGGAAAGAGATACAGGTAAATTATTTCACTACAACTTGACAGGTGCCAAAAGGAATGTGATGACTGACTCTTAAATATGCACAGAGAAAGAACATTTAGCCGCATGTGGGGATGCCAGGAAGATGCCCTCAAGGTCATGACGCTAGAGGAAGGCTCTTGGCCAGCAAAAGTCAACCAGAGGAATAAAGAATTGGTACATATTGGATAAATATATATAGAATTGATTGAATAATGAATGATTGAATGGATGAATAAGTAAGTGGATAGAGGATGCTAAACTGTCTAATGTGGTTTTGGACCACTAGGCTTTTAATGACCTATTGGAAATAAGAGACAGAAACACAGGAACTCAGTGATTACCCCGGAAGAAACCTGAAGACAGCTTTTCAGTCAGAATGCGTTCGGCTACCTGTAAGAGAATACGTGGCTAAATGTGGCATAAACAGTAAATGTTTGTAACTGAATCTCTAAGCATATGAATTCTTGAGATAGGAACTTGGTTATTTCGCATTTACGCCAGATCGCTGGGCAACGTCTCTCCAGTCCTCTTGGCTTTCCCTGTATCATCTCAAATACTGCCAAAGCTTTAAGCACCACATCGTCACATGATACTACACAAAGTGGGAGTGGGGCTTCACCCCATGAACACCCCTCTTTACTGGAGAGGAAAATCTTACCCAAAGTTTCATGAGGATCCCTTCCCTGAGTTCCACTGGTCAAGATTGCATGGCCTTGCTTATTTGCAGGGAAACCTGGGAACATAAGTACATGACATTTCAGCCTCGGATTTGACCATCGAAGAAAGGTGGGAGAATGGCTGCCGACTATGCAAACAACAGTACCTGCTTCAAGAGCTGAGTGAATCCTAAAGAGAAGAATTGGCAACACACACATACAATGCCCCTCCATACGCTAAAGCAACTCATGTGAACATCCCTTCCCAAATATGAAAATAAGTGATGGTTTAGATGTATTCTGTAACTTCCACCATTTCTTGTGTTTCTCTCAGGCACAGGGCTCTCTCCACAATAAAAAGAAGTGACTACTTTTTTATTATCACATGCACAGTAATGTATAAAACATCTTTTCTCTTCCTTGGTCTTACACATTACGTCAACACTGAGAAAATCAATGATCCGACTAGAGAGATGGAACCGAAAGGTGGTGAACATTTATTACACACCAGGCTCTTTGCTAGAAACTTGACATACATCATCTCTTTCAGTCTCTACACTGATCCTAAAAGGCAGGTATTAAAAGGAAACTGAGGCCCACTGGGTCCAGTACTCGTCTCAAGTCAGAGAACTGAGAGACTGTCTGACTATAAAGAGCATCCCTCTCTTCGTACGTCTACATGTCAGGAGGGGCTCTCATGAGTACAGCTGACCCTTGAGCAGCATGGGTTTGAACTGTAGGGTTCCACTTACATTCAGATTTTTTCATCCAAATGTGGATGGAAAATACGGTATCCTATGGGATGCCAAACCTGCATCTACACAAGGCCAACTTGTCCTATACTTGGGTTCTGCAGGGCCAACTTCAGGACTTGACTGTGCATGGATTTTAGTATCCGCAGGAGTCTTGGAACCATTTCCTTCCTTCTACTGAGGGATGACTGTGTTTGAATATGCTAAACATGTATGTCTGTAAGCACTCCAGCTTGTAAAACTTCTCAACCCTGACGATAGAGAGAAAATGCCTCTTTTAAGCCCTTTCTTTTTTTGTTGTTGTTTTTTTTTTTATTAAGCCCTTTCTTGCTTATTAATTTATTATTCACATTGTAGGGCCCATTTTCATAGTTTAAGAAATTTATGCATCATGCAATGACAACCATCCAATCATATTTAAAACGACTACTAGAACTAAAATACCAAGGGTTTGTCTAAGGTTTGCATAACCTTCCATCTGAAAGATTACTTAATTTTTTTGAACCTACACATCCATTATTCATTGAATGGATACTCACCACACATGTACCATGCACCAAGCCCTATACACTGGTAGATGTTTATAAATGTGGATTAGTGATCAGGCTTTCATTCAACAAGTATTTCCTGATTATCTGCTATGGGACGTCACATCGTGAGAGATTCTGATGGGTTAAAGAAATAAGCAAAATCTGGTCCTTGCCCTCAGGAATGCTGTTACTTGAGAACCATTCTTCAACTAGTCCAGAAAAGAATGTGCTCTGTTCTTTTCCCTAACACAGAAGCATAATGCAATTTATTAGGGCACAAGATACATGCTGGTTTTTCTGTTTTTGCCTACTTGGAATCCACTCTCTGCCCTTCTTTGCTCTGGTCTGTGCCCATGGAGGCCACACCGTGGATAGCTTAGCCTGGGTTCTCTTCCCCTGGCTTCCAGTTGGATTCACCCACACAGAAGCACCAGAGGGATAAGCCATGGTTCAGGTCATTTCTTCAATGCCCCTCCTTACGTGAGCACTGTGTCTCTGGCAGGGGCTTCCTTCTTCCAGGACTGGAGTTCCCTCTCAGTGGGCCTCCCCTCCACAGATCCAGTTCTCACTGGGCTCCAGTAACACCACATTCCCTGGGTCCTTTGGCCATGAAGGTGGCAATGGCTTCTGCTTCCACTGGTCTCTGGGTGACTTACCCTTCCTGGTTTGTTCTCTTAACCTAGCACACACATCTGTTAGGAGTCCCTTTATTAAAGCCTCTTCATTCCAACCACCCGGGGCAAATTCTGCTTCTTATTGGGATTCTGGTTAATCAGAATATCAAAGCTGATGAAAACTGAGAAATCCAATCTCTCCTTTTTATTTTACAGAGATGGAAACTCAGGCCCAGAGAGGGTTTCACTTGCCGGGGTTCACACAGACCCTGGGAAGGATGAGAAGCAGCTGGCCTCCCCCTCCCCGCCCAGTCCATGCTCCTGTTGCAAGCACCCCAGACCAACCCCCAGTGTGTGACCAGCTTCTTCTGTGAGGTCTGATCTGATCTTTCAAACTTTGGACAATGGCTCCTTCTGCAAGCTTTCAAGCCTGCAAGCTAAGGACATGAATGAACTGAGTCATCCCCACAGAGCTTCATTAATTTTAAGGCAATTTGAGATTTCTGAGTCATAGGTTTCAGTCATTTAGACTTTCCCAGCTGGTACTGTACTTGCCCACACACATTTTTCTTTAAAGATTGCATCTGTGTCTAGATGTGTGGTTCTTCTGCCCACCCTTTGCCAGTTTCTGAGAGAAACCGACCTCAGAGAGAGATGTGTGCAGGGGTATGCCATTTCCACTTGCCATGGCATTTTAGTCTGCGTGAAAGCTTAATGAAATCAGCAGTCCGCAGCTTGCTCCAGATGCTATCCACCAGAGACATGCACAATTCCAAATTCTACATCCAACACAATATTTTACCCAGCCTCCCAAGAAAACTCAGTTATACCATATGGTGACTCCACTCACTGAATAATATTTAGCAACTTGATGAACAAAGACTGAATCATATCTTAACCATCTTGGCCAAATATTGTTTTATATAGCAACAGTATTAGTAATATATATGTTTTATTTTTTACATGAGTACTTCCTGCTACGCCCACTGAAAATTAAGAGCTAGACCTCACTGGAAGTAGACTGCACAATAGAAGAGTTCTCGCTCATTAGGGATCTTCAATTCAATATTGCATTGTATGTATGATACATTCAGAATGTCTGCTTTTTCTTTTCTTCCAGAACAGCTGCTGGGATTGAGCAATAGTCTCCCAGGGTAACGCGGCAGGGAATCCTGGGGCATTTCCCAGACACTGAAAACAAAGGATGTGTATCCATGGGGAAGACAGGACTTGAGCTCTCACCCTCCCACAAGGGAGAAGTCCCCTGTATCCTAGTATGTGGGGAAGAAAATTAGCAAGCCTCTGAGTGAGTGGCCCCTACAGCCTGGTGATCTTAAGAAAGTCACTTTCCTCTCTGAGCCTCGATTCAATTGTTCAAAAGGGATAATAATGAAAACGCTTTGTAAACTTTAATACAGTATGCAAGTGCTAGGTTAGTCATTCGTGTTGTGCAGACACTGTCAAAGCTGTGTATATATATGCAACCATAAGTAAGATACAATCCACACCTTCAACAAACTTACAAATTGAAAATAGGAATATACAAAAATAATGTCAATAAAATATGGCTACGCTAAGATAGAGTTATGCACAGTAAAGGGATCTTAGGTCAAAATGAGAGTTGCTAAAGTTGTTGGTGCCCACGATGAATCTTGAATGGTCAGTAAGATTTATGGAGGTTATAAGAATGTGTATTCCACACAGTCAAGAGCATGAGCATTTGTTACCAGAGAATGTAACTCATGGCACAAAGTGACAGGAAATAAGGCTGTATTTATAGCAATTAAGAAATATTAGCTATTATTACTGTAGGATTAGTACTTTCTGAAAATCAGAAAAGGGATTTCTGGGAGAGGCTCATGCTAAGGCAGCAGCAACTCATCTCTCCCCACCCCATGGCCACCATTGAGCCCATCTCCATGGTAAATTGTTTGGTGTAAAATGTCTCCATTGTCTATTACTGAGTATAAAACTAACCAGTACTTACTGGTGTAAAACCACCACCACTTCTTTATATCATGGTTTCACAGGGAAGGAATTGGGGCAGATGGCATAGCTGGGGTCGCTTGGTGGTATTCTGTTGGCTGCTGGTGCTGTCTGCAGGAATGAAGACAGCTTCATTCGCATGCCTGGAGCCTTGTCAGGGTTGGTTGGAAGGCTGGACTCCACTGAGATCCTCTTGTCCACACACTCTTGGGGCCTTTCCCAGTGGTTCTCCAGCAGGGCAGTTGGTCGAACTTATTTCATGTTCTCTCAGAGCTCCAAGCGACTAAGGCAGGAGTTCCCAGTTCTCTCCATGCAAAGCCTGGAACTGGCCATGTATCATATCTGCCGTTTTCCACTTTTCCAAGCAGTCTCAGGCCACGCCAGATTCAAGGGGAGGGGAACAGTCTCCACTTTTTAATGGGATGAATGTCAAAATTTGTGGCCATCTTCACCCTGAAACATTTATCTCTCAATTTCTGGTCACTTCTTGTAAGAAAATCTTGATTTCTCCGGCCCTAGTAAGAATGCATCAGGAAGCAAAAACCAAAACAATCTCAGGTGAGGAAAGTACAGCATAAGAGAGGCTTGTCACTGTATTGTGAGCTCCTATATGATCCACTGTCCTGAGCCCAGCACCTAGCACAGTGCTTGGCACATAGAAGGTGATCGATCAACACAGCTGAGCTAACGGACAGGAACTTGCTGTTATATTGTTGTTATGTGAGTGAATTTCTCACATTGAACCTTCCAGGAAAGGTGCCAGGGGAATCTTATTGCAAAACTAGCAGTTTATTGGGATGACAAAGAGAACATTCAATTAAAGAGATTTTCAGAACACAATAGAATCATTTTAGTTGTGAAATGTGGACTTAAATTGTTTAGAAATATCCAGCATGCATCTGAAGACAGGATGGCAAGATGCAGCTCCCTGTACTCAGCCACACACTGAGGGTCCTTGGTGGACACAGGGAAGCAAACATGCCGGTAGTTGTGTCGATCCTAGAAGTCTCTGCCCCAGGACAATGTCCAGGCTCTGTCCGTAGCATCGGGCCTCTAAAAGAACACCACTCACAGATGGATTTATCCAACCAATAATGATGACAACCACTGTGTGCCCATCACCATTCTACACACTGAATACAAGACAGACCCTAGGTCTCCAGGGCCTCCTGTCTACAGCTGATGGCATCCTCTGCCCATCCTTAGAGTCTCGGGAAATACGGGGTGTCATGAGATGGTAGACTAAGATGGTGGGGAACAGAGAGACTGGATCAGCCCATTGCCCAGCCATGAACCCACCGTGCCAGAAGGAAGAATATCACAGGGATATCAACTATTTGGCTTTTAGCTTCTGCTCCTTTCTGTTAAACATAGTAATCTTTGCCCCAAGATTCTGATATACCATCCTAGAGAATGCTGTGGTGGGTGACCTGAAACGGCTCTTAACGATCTATGCCTCCTGGTACTCACACTCTTGCATGATACCCTCTTGTGTTTGGGTGGCCTTGGTAGCTTAATTCTAATGAGTAGAATATGGCAAAAGTGCTGTGGGCTGTGACTTCCATCTGGCTCACACTCTCTCTCTGGCTCTTCTCATGTGTTTGCTCTGGATGCAGCAAGTGGCCATGTGTGAGCCACCCTGTAGAGGCCCACATAGCCAGGAACTGAGAGAGGCCTCCAGCCAACACCCTAGGAGGAAATGAGACCCTTGGTTCAACAAGCTTCAAGGATCTGAATCCTGGCAACAACTGTATGTGTGACCTTGCAAGTGGATCCTTCCCCACTTGAAACTTCAGATGAAACCACAGGCCTGGCCTATACCTCAACTGTACCCTTGGGAGTGACCCTAAAGCAGATGACTCGGCTAAGGCATTCCTGGATCCCTGATCCACACACATAATGTTGTTTTGCCTTAAACCACAAAGTTTTTGTAGGTAATTTGTTATACAGCAATGCATAGCTATTAATAACACAAGTGTAGAAAAGAAGAATAGAATCCTAACTAGCTCAGCTCCCAGCCTAGTGCACTTTCTACTACATCATGTGATTTCTGGCCCATAAGGATCTTTCATCCAGGGGCCAGGAGAGCATCTGGCTGGAGAAATGAAGTCCTGGCATTTTAGTTCAGCAATCACATGTTTTCATGGTGCAACTACAGCCTTTTGTCCTTCTCCTACAGCTCTCTTTGTCTCAGGCAAACCCGACAGCTATTTCTTATCCCAGCAGACTTGTGTCTTCTACCTCCAGGACTTGGCACATCTTCTCTTAGAAACACTTTTCCATTTTGACCTGCTGATATTGATATTCTGCTCAGATGTCAAGGCCAGCTCAAATGCTTTTCTTAGTTGATCTCTTGGCTGGAAAGATTCTTTTCCTTCTCTCTCTCTCTCTCTCTCTCTCTCTCTCTCTCTCTCTATATATATATATATATATATATATGCCCTACTTTGTGCCAAGGAATATTCTAAAGGATAAAAGGGTAAATAAAATCCCCTGCCTTTATTTAGTTTATATTTTATAATTGTTGACTTTATGGTAGAATTACTTTATGTAAATCTTGTATGCCTCAACCTCATTATAAATTCTGAGAACAGGGATATGGTCATTTTCTATGATGTTTGCAGTAACAAAGTCCCAAAACTCAGTAACTGTCTGTTATGGACTGAATCATGTTCTGCCGCAAGTTCCTATACTGAAGCCCTAACCCCCAATGTGCTTGTATTTGCAGGTAGGGCCTGTAAGGAGCTAATTAAGATTACAAGAAGTCATAAGGATAGACCCAAATCCAACAGGACTTGTGTCCTCATAAGAGGAGGAAGTGACCCCGGGAATGCTTAGGCACAGAGAAAAGACCCTGCGAGGACACAGCAAGGAGGTGGCCATCTGCCAGTCAAGGACAGAGGCCTCAGGAGAAACCAAACCTGCTAACACCTTGATCTTGGACTTGTATCCTCCAGAACCGTGAGAAAACAAATTTCTGTTGTTTAAACCACCAGTCTGTGGTATCTCGTTACTGCAGCCTGAGCAGACTGCACTGTCATTTGACAAGACTGAGCCCAGCGGTGCAGTAGACTGAGTGGACTCGTAGTCGCATGGCAAAGCCATAGGCAGTGCGCTCAGTCACTTCTGAGTTTGAATTCTAACTCTACCCTGTACCAGCCAACAAAAGCCACTCATCCCTGTAGAATGCCAGCTTCCCTTCCGTATAAAAGGAGGTAAATACGCCCTGTATTTCACTGTTACTGCGAGGAAGATGGGAGGTGGTGTTTGTAAAGTGCTTGTCAAGAACTAAACGCAGAGGAAGTATTACCTGTTTCCTTCCTTCTTTTCTTTCCCCAGGCAGAGAGATCCTATCGGGGACAGGGCCAGCCCAGCCACCTAGAGCCTGAGGCATAAGGAAAAATTGGTCATACCTACCCATTCTTTCTTTAAAACACTGATGTATTTCTTTCATCATGGATTTTTTTGGCATTCATTTTTAGTTTTTTAAAAAATATCATGTGTCATATGGTTTGGATGCTTGGCCCCTCCAAATCTCATGTTGAAATTTGATCCCCAGTGTTGCATGTGGGGCCTGCTGGGAGGTGTCTGGGTCGTGGGGGCAGATCCTTCACGTTTGGTGCCCTCAGCACGATGATGAGTGGGTTCTTGCTTTATTAGTTCTTGCAAGAACTGGTCGTTTCAAAGAGCCTGGCACCGCTTCCTCCCTCTCTTTGCTCCTTCTCTGTCCACGTGACATGCCTGCTCCCCCCTCACCTTCCTCCTTGCTTGGAAGTTCCCTGAAGCCCTCATCGGAAACAGCTGCTGGCACCATGCTTCTTGTCCAGCCTGCAGAACCATGAGGCAAATAAACCTCTTCTCTTTATAAACTACCCAGCCTCGGGGATTTTCTTTATAGCAACACAAATGGACTAATACAATGTGAAAATGTTGTTTGTCTTGATTATTGATTTTTTAGTACTCCCTTTAAATTTTTGCACTGGAGAAAAGTGCCTGGTTCCCCATACCCTAGTTTAGGCCCTGGCTACCGGATTAATCAACAAAGCCTCCTCTGGCCTGGGTACAAGGCTGATCAGGATTCTCTGTGGATCTCCCTAACTCCAAAAGTTCCCTTCATTCCAGATTCTGGCAGGCCATGTATGGAACAATCTGTTTGAGACGCCTGTACCCTGTCTCTCCCGCTGGGCTGGGAGCAGCTAGAGGGAAGGCATGAGATCTTAGCCAGCTTTAGCTCTCTTGCCTCATGCAAGGTCAGCAAGAAAGAGAGAGAGGAGAAAGAGGCAGGAGGAGAAATAGAGGAAAAGAAGGAGAAGTTTATACTGGCACAGTATAACATGGGTGGCGGAACCGGTCGTAAGAGGTGACACTACCTTCCGGTCACTAAGCAGAGCACTTCACCTGCCTGTCATCTAATCCTCACAACAGCGCTATGAGGCCGTACTATTATTGCACCATTTTAAAGAAGCAGAAGCTAAGGTTCAGGGATATTATGTAGTTTTCCTAAAGTCACACTACACAACTGAACTTCAGAGGAAGTGCTCAGTAAATGTTGCTTGGCCTGTTGAATAATGGTTGGTTGACTTTTGCATTCAACTCTTCTAGATGTGGTTTCCCCAGGGTCTGTCAGAGATCAAGTCTTGCAGTCACTGAGCAACTGTGCCACTTAGAAAGCTGTTTACTTCCTCGAGTCAAAATCCCATGTAAGTCATATTTGTTAGGAAGCTTTTTTATTGAATGATGTAAGATTTGCATGATATCAAATTTCATGTTGTCTAGAGTATAGCAATTATACTTAGATGTGCTTTTTAATGCCTAAATGAAAAAAGAAATTATGATATAATTTATTCATTTACACTTTTGTATTTTATTAAACACAAAAGTAAGTGTGCATATTTGCATATTTGGAAGCAAATTGTGCAAATATAGGTGAGACGTATTATTAGTTCCATCCAGTCTACTGAGTAGACTGCTTCATGTAGCACTGAGGCTCGCATGCTATACTTGCTATCCTCCAAGCCCACCTGAGAATCCAGGGCTCACTAGTTGCAAACTACTATTTTATAGATATCACCTTTTTGCGCAGACATGCTTTCCTGTTTTGCAACTTGTTGATGTTGTATTCAAATGAAATTTTATGCAAAGGGGCCCCAATGCATAACCCCCAAAATGCCTTAAATTTAGGATGCTATTTGGACACAGAAGGGAATAGAAAGAGGAGGAAAAGGGACAAAAGGGGAGAGAACAAGGAAAGGGAAGGAAGTGGCAGGAAGGAGAACTGCACCATAAAAGGATCACAGAATTTGCCATTAGGTAAGATGGACTGGGTTTGTGTTCATGGGCTAGTAAATTCCTTCAGACTCAGTTTCTTCTACTGAGGCTAGTAATGAAATCTCTTTTAAGGAGTTATTGTTCAGATTAAGTGAGACAAAATACATAACAGTGCTTGTTAAATTGGCAAGGCTGGTACACATACTAGTTTTCATAAACCTTAATCTGAGCTCTGACGGCCATCCAAGGCCAAGCTGCTAATTGTCTGAATTGGTGCCCAAATGGGATGGAAGCTCAATGCATCATCGTTCAGATATCGGTGTATTTGTGACAGGCCTGCTTTTCCCATACTAAAGGCTGGATTGTAAAAGCTGGAGGGAATCTTAAGTGATTATTTGATTTAGCCTATTTCCTTTGTAAGGAAGGCATTATTATCTCCACTCCACGTGAGAGACAAGGAAGGTCAGGGAAGTTAAGTGCCATTCAAGGCCCCAAAGCTTGTGAAACAGGGGCCAATCTGGCCCCAGGTCTGTCTGTGTGCCAGGTGTGGAAACACTCAGTTTTACCACAACACCGTCCAAACGGAGGCTTTTTACAGTAACCTGGAACTCTAGATAACATGTAAATTTGCAGCACTTCCTGGACTAGCTGGTTCATTTTACCTGTTTCACTTTTCTTTATTAGCTGCTCAGCAATACTGAACAGAATGGGAGACGATTTGCAACACTCAGAAAATCCCCATATGTTGGGTTTCCCACCCTGCTCTAATTTAAGAACAACAACAAAACTCTCATGTATCTCATTTCACTTGTAAAGCTATTTTCCTATATGAGAAGAAGAGTTACAAAACCAGGACTTGGGGGAAGAAATGGTTCCAACATTGCAATTTCTTCTGTGTTTATACACTAGACTTTTCCCAGTGGACCATTTATCCCAAGACAAAAACACATCCTCAGCCTAGCCATGGCAAAAACAAACAAATAAACAAAAAGTCATCTTTTAATAGGTACAATTCAAAAGCACCTTGTAAATAAGCAGCTGCTTCTTGAACATGAGCTGCTAAAAAAATATGAGAAAGGAAATCACCATTCTGGGAGGATTTTAAGCAGGCCATTCAATCCAAAGGTTTAGTCAATTCTAGAAAGCTTGGTGACAAGCAATGCAGTGGAGTAAAAAAAAAAAAAAAAAAAAACATATAGTTTCAGAATAAACTCATTCCCCTGCCCCTTTTCTCCCCAACACACACACACACACACACACACACACACACACACACACACACACCCTCCAGGGCCACTGAGTAATGGGCTATCATGAAATAGATTAATTAGTCCCTCTGGGTCCTGGTTCTTTCATCTGTAAAGTGGGGGTAATAATTTGAAGGGTTGTATAAGAACTAGAGAGAAAGAAAGTGGCTGGTCTAGCATTTAAAAGACATAATTAAAGGGTAACTATATTGAAGTTAGTAATAGAGAAGATTCTCAAAGTAATGGGGCAATTTATGACGTGGAATTAATACAGTCAACATGTGCCAAGGTCTAGAAGCAAGCCACAGGCCTCCTCACCACCTGAAAGGCATCTGGACATCGTGACTACCTCTAACGTGCAGGATAGCATGGGTCATGCGAACCTGGCTGAATGTGTCCCCAGTTGATGCAGCTCTGAAGGTGTGCACCTTCTTGCTCATATCGCTTCCTTCTTCTTGACTCAAATGGATGACAGAAATCATTTACTGAGCTAGCAGAATGGAAAACGAAGGCAACAGGGCATATGAAGTTGAACACAAAGTAACGTAACACCAAAGATGGAACTAAGCCAGTGGCGGAAACCTCGGTTTAAGATAGAGCACCTCCTAAAAACATTACAGAGCAGGGTGTATCCCGATTTCATTCCCCATACATTGATTAGTTAAATCTTGCATGAAAGAGTAAGTAGGAGAACTTATCTTCTTGGCCACCTTTACTGATTCTGCCTGCCAATCTGTAGATTCCATCATCAGGACTATCTAGATGGCAATTTAGGCATTAACATCACAGACCTCCTCATTATTGGCTAAGAACACCTTGTCTTGAGCTTGAACAGGCCATTTAAAACTTGAGGCATCTATAAAGCCAAGTAAGAGGACTGACTGGAGAATGTGACCTTGAGCTGAGGGAGTGCAGCAAGGTGAAGGGAATGTCCTGGAAAGGATTCTAGGGAAACAGAGAGGCACGAGATGTGGATGAGGGTAGGATCCTTCTCAGGGTCAGGCAGTGAAGTGGGCACCTAGAATCCATGCAGGGATGAGCTGGTGGGCATGCAACGGAGAAGAGTGAGAGATGAAGCTGTTGGGAAGTTCTTGAATTCCAGCCCAGTGAGCCTATGCCCAAGGCTCTAATGTATGAAGAAGAAGACTGCTGCTATGGTCTGAATGTTTGTGTCTCCTTAAATTTCTCATGTTGAAACTTAATCACCAATGTGATGTTGTTAGCAGGTGAGGCCTTTGGGAGGTAAACAGGTCACAAGGACAGAGCCCTTGGGAACAGGATTAGTGCCCTTATACGAAAGGCCCCAGGGAGCTGCCTTCCCCTTCCATCATGTGAGGACACAGCATGAAGGTACCATCTATGAAGCAGAATTCCAACTTCCCAGACACTGAATTGGCCAGTGCCTTGATCTTGGACTTTCCAGCATCTAGAACTGTGACAAATACATTTCTGTTGTTTATGAGCCACTTAGGTTATGATATTTTGTTATAGCAGCCCAAATGGATTAAGCCAACTGCATTTTGCACAAATTCAATGGTGTCATTCACAGAGATCTTGATGGAAACGAAATGTTCTGGAGATAAGCAGGCTACAGTCTGAAAATCAGCATTTAGGTGGCACTCTCTGCAGCTCAACCTGGGAGTCTGGCATAGATTTTTGAGTCTAGATATGACTTGCTATGAGAGTTAAAACAGACGAATGTTGTCACCTGTATTCGATATCAGCCTTAAAGTGATATAGAAGTCTTATGAGTTCTTCTCAAAAACTGTTTATTATTTGATCAACAAACACAGCACTTAGCTTACAGCATCACACTTAGCAGGTACTTACCATATGTTTGCTAAATAAATGAACTAATGAGCAATGAAGTGAATGAAGGAGCAGTTAAATACATTTCAGGATGGAGAATATTCTAGAAAACATGCACAGAAGGCTACTGACCTGAGATAACTGGATTCGACTGTCTTACAACAGAGTAGACTAGTTAAAATATGTCTCCTTGTAATTATATAATCATTATTTTAATTGTCACATATTTTATTATAATTACATATTATACTGTAATCATTCCTGTAACTGTACATTTTACGACTCCCACACATCTTACTGATACTGTAAATATTTTATCCGTTATTATTGTTATTATTTCATGTTGGATGGCTTTCTGTGGATGTATTCCAACACCAATAATAATAACAGTGAATATTTGAGTTTGTTTTACGCATAAGACATTGTACAAGTCGCTTTACACACACCTTCCATAATTTTCACGTGTTAGGCAAAATCCATATTACAATCTCACTTTATAGGTTAAGATATTCTAAATTTGACCAAAGTCACATGGCTAAAAAGTGAACGAATGAAAATTCTCACCCAGATCTTCCTACTACACATATATTTTTTTTTCAACTTGAGATTACTTACTGAGTATACAGGCATAAAAAATGTTTACGGCACTTGGTATAAATTATCTAACTTATCCTGCATTGCAATAACTCCATGAATTTGATCAACAAACATAGCACTTAGCCATGAATTTGGCCTTCAAGGATGTGCAGGACAATGATCTCTGTGTAATTTCATCAGAAGTAATAAATTCACTCTCAGTCATGTGTAGCATTAGTTACACATCTCTATAAATTTATACTTTTCTGTTCTCTCCAGGCCATAGAGTGCTTTCTTCCCTCAGAAGCCCAGTAGTGTTTACTCTATACGGTGTCCAGTATGATCTTTTTAAATTCCCATAACAACCATGTTGCTTCCCAGTGTCAGTCTTGACTCTACATCTGCAACACTAGGAAGACCGTGGTCGCCAGCTGTGTCCACCGACACCTTTCCAATCTAATCCCAATGCACTTTGCCAGCCACACGCCAGGCCACTGCTCCAAGTGCTGATGCTGGAACATGGTGAGTTACTAGAAATTTCAGTAACTCCCACTCCGTTGCTTTTGCACATTCCTTCCCTCTGCCTGAAATGCCAACAACAATCTCTTATTCATTTTATTTTATGACTCATAGAACTATTTCAAAGTCCACAAAGCCAGCAAATATATTTTTTAAAATCATTGTATCTTCATATCCAGTGTCTGGCACATAGTAGGTTTCAATAAATATTTGCTCTGGATTAATTCAAGGTGAAACAAACCCCACATTTTCTGGGAAAACTCACTGAAGTTCTGCAAAAGCTGCTCCCTCCTCTATGCTCCCATGAGGGCTTGATATTCTAATTGCTACATTGTTACACAACGAAATTATTTGTTCCCAGTCTTTCTCTGGGCTAGACTCTGTGCTCTTGGGTGGCAGAGACCAGATCTTACTCATACTTGGATCCTTAACATTCAGCACAGGGCCCGGTTTAGAGTAAGCCTTCACAGATTTCCTGGAATTGAAAATATAATTCTAAAGCAATCACGTGAGGTGAACAGGGTGGGTGTTAGGCTTCTCATTTTACAGATGAAGAAACACGGACTCAGGGAGGAAAAAATATGTTTTGACTCAATTTCCATTTGAAGTCAGAGCCCCAGCCAGGGCTGGAGCACAGGTCTCCCAAGCCCGAATTGTTAGGAAGCTTGGTACGGGGCCAGTGAACACAGGAGGCCAAGGCACTTTTCTTTCTGACCCATCAGCAGAGGTTGCCTCGGGTCTGTTCCTGGCACAGGCCAAGTGCATTCGTGGGGTGAGACTGAATTAAGGGCCCCTGCTCAGTCAGTGATCAAGGTGACAGCCTAGGGAAACACATCTATCCCTTAGGATTAGGGACCGAATCACAGGCAGGTTTGTGGGGAGTAGAATGAAATGTGCCAGGGGACATGGGGCCGCTTCTTCACCTTTTTTCAAATTCTGTGCTAATGGGCGGCCAGCTTTACAGCCAGCGTCCTCTCTCCATCTCTGGCCAAGAGTGACTCTGTTGTCCTAGATGAGCATAATTATAAAAAACTCTTTTTTACTCTCAAGCATCCTACAGTGGGGAATAAATCATAGAGTCCCCTCCCCCAGTGGAAAATATGCTACATCCACGTAAAAGCTAAGCAGTCTCCAAGAGTTGTCCCAACTCCCCTTCTTAGTCCCTTGGCTTTTTAAATTTAATTTAATTTAATTTTTTTGCTTTTTAAAAAAATGTCCCCTAACAGATTGTGTCTCACTAGGATACGTGAGTTCAAGAGTTCAAGGCCTGGCCTTTAGAGCCTCTGCCTGAGTTCAAGCCCCTTTCCTTCCTAAGGCAGCCAACTGCGGACTGGAAGCTCCTGAGGAAATGAGAATAATTCAGGAATAATTCGGGGACGAAACTGCAGCCTTCACCTGGTCCTCAGTATTGAATGTATTTGCAGTGCATGTTGGGGGCGGGGGCAAGAGAGAACTCAGGAAGCCCAGAGCGCTGGCGGGGAGCCAACAGCGCTCCCTGGAGGTGTGGGTGCAAAGGTTTGTCTCAGTCGGCCTCCAAGGCCCTCCGGGCACTGCCCTGGGAGGGGAAGAATTAGTAATTAAGTGTGGCCTGAGTCAAAGGTGCCTTCAGCTGGTTTTCCGCTGAAAATACTAGGAGCCCAAGCTGGGGGTGGGGGCGAAGGGGGGTGGGAGGGAGCGGGGATACCGTCTAAAAGCAAGCAATGGATTTCTTTTTAAATGGGGAGAAGGTGTTGGAGAGAGATAATGAAACTAATTCTTGAAACTCGAAGCAACACTACTGATGCAAGCACATTCTTCCAAAACAGGGACGAGCTGCTCGCTCCGTGCAGCATCTGAGCAGAGGTGGCCTAAGTCTCAGAGGATGCCTGGTTTTCTGGGGAAAACCGTCCGGAAGATGAAGTAGGTGCAAAGTAGACTGGGCTGCAGGAGCCGCGAGGGGTGCGGGGCGAGCGGTCTCGGCCTGCAGCCCCTGCCCAGCAGTCCCAGCGGGGCGCACAACCGGGACCCGGCATGCGGCAACCCCGGCCGCGGGCCGCGGAAGGATATAGCACTTTGTTTACCTCGCCCCGCCGGCCCAGGAGCCGGAGACCACCGCCGGCGCCCCTGGCCCGAGCTGCAATGGCAGTGGCAGCCGTCCGCGCCGCCGGCTGGCGCGGGGAGCAGCAGCCCGGGGACTGGCAGCAGCGAGGCTGATTGATGGGCGGCCGGCTCAATGAGGGGGGCCCGGGCGGGGGCGGGGCGGGGCCGGCCCGGGGCTGAGCCAGTCGCGGGGGCGGCGGGGGGGCGGCGGCTCCGTGGAAATGTGTCGGTGACATTGAATGGGGAGCCCGAGCGCGAGCGAGGCGCGCGCGCGCACACAGGCGCACACACAGCCCGCTCGCTCCGAGATCCCCGGCCACGTAAGTAACTATTAATACCGCCTCGCCGGGAGATGCGGGCGTGCTGAGCTCGGGGATTGGCCTCGGGCACCGTCGGCCATCCCCTTTAATTTTTAAATACACAGTCGTCTCTTACCTCTGGGGGGCGAGGAAAAAATAAAAGAAGAAGAAGAGCGGCCGTCAATATTCTCCAAAACAAACCCCGCCGGGCAATTCGGGTTCAGGGCAGGGGGAGAAGGAGTGGTTGCAGATTATTCCAAGGCAAGATCGGTTCTCCAGCGGGAACGGGGGAGAGGAACGCCGCGCGTTGGCACGGTCGGGAACGCATCCCCTTCCAGCGCCCGCAGGACCCCCGGAAGCGCGTGCCGGGGAATCGGAGGCCGCCGATCTGCACTTCTCGCTTCTCTCGGAGGAAGACCCGGAGCACAAGCGAGCGGCGACAGCATGAGCCTGTGCTGACCTCGGCGCGGCGGGCCAAGCCCTGGGCTTTGTCGCGGTACCTGCGCCCGGCCCGCGCCGCAACTCCGTGCCCGGCTTTTGCAATCTTTTGTTGGCAGCGCTGACCGCTCCAAGTTAAATACTCCCTTGCTATTTTTCTTTTTCTTGTTTGTTTGTTTAATTTTTGGAGAGCCCTGGCGATCTTGGAAAAGCCTCAGACGCCATCTACAGTTAAAACGTAGGTAACAGACCTCTCCGCCACCCCCCCTTCCACGCCCCCCACCCTTTCCACCAAAAAAGGGGGTGCAGCGCGGATTCTGGCTGGCGCGCGTCGCGAGCCGGTAGACCCGTGCTTATTTCCTTTTTCTTTTTGTTTGGTTTCTAACGCGTCGAGACCGAGCCGCCGCCGTGCGCTCCCGAAGACAGCACAAACTACAGCGCGGCTCCTCCGCCGGGTCTGCCACTCGGAAGCCTGCTTGGGGATCGCTTCGGGAAGCCCGGCGCTGCGGCTCCCACCTTAGCAGTCCGGTGGCTCATCTGGGTCCACGCTGGGGAAGGAGAGAGAGAGAAACTAAAAGCGTGGCGAACCTGCACACTGCTGGCTGCTCTGGGGTAACAAAAGGTCCTGAGTTGCCTGCCGGCCGAGTCACCCCGAGAGCGGGAGCCGGCTCGGAGCAGACGAGGTGCCGGTGGCGCCCATTCGGGGGCTTCTAACTCTTGCTCCACGCAGCCCCGTTCCCCTCCCCTCCCCTCGCGTTCCTTTTTAAACCCGTGGCACGGAGGCGCCTGCAGCCGCACTCGCCAGCGACTCTTCTCTCCAGCGGGTTTTTTGTTTGTCGCGTGCGATCCCCACACTCATGAACATACACAGGTCTACCCCCATCACAATAGCGAGATATGGGAGATCGCGGAACAAAACCCAGGATTTCGAAGAGTTGTCGTCTATAAGGTCCGCCGAGCCCAGCCAGAGTTTCTGCCCGAACCTCGGCTCCCCGAGCCCGCCCGAGACTCCGAACTTGTCGCATTGCGTTTCTTGCATCGGGAAATACTTATTGTTGGAACCTCTGGAGGGAGACCACGTTTTTCGTGCTGTGCATCTGCACAGCGGAGAGGAGCTGGTGTGCAAGGTAAGGAACCCGGGGTTTGGTTTTGCTTTTTGTCTTTTAAAAAGGTACCCCGGCCTTTCAGTGGGGGCTGGAGGGGGCGGGAGGTCGCCGGGTCCTCCAGTCTGGGGAAGGGAGATTCGCAGGGTAATTACCCGTGGCCTGGTTAAATGAATTTATTTATTTATTTGTTCGTGTTCGACTAGTTGCGAAGTTTTTAGACCGTTTCAGACAATGGGGCGGGCTGCAGCGGGGGCGTTTTGGGGAGAGCCCGGGGAGAGGAGGGCGGCGGGACTGCGCGGGGGCCACGGACACGCGTGCTCCCGAAGGCTCGAGGGTCTCTGCGCGAGGCCGGGTCCCGTCGCCCAGGGAATTTCTTCGTGTGTCCAGCCCCCTCCCCTTGCAACGTGGAGTAGGGAATCCCCCGTTAATTTTAAGACACCGATGGCTTGGTTTCTTTCGCAGCCATTGTTCTTAGCAGCGTGCAGGTGTTAAACCTTTGTTCCGAAGGTGCCCTTTAAAATAGACACACAAAGGTGTCCCCTCAGGCTGAGCCCTGGGGCCCAGCACGGGGAAGGAGTTTACAAAGACCTTTCTTCTGCCGGGAGCCTTGAAAGGAGGGTTCGGGTGGAAATCAAAGCCAGCGCATCTTCGGGTTAATAGTGAATCCTTTGGGTCTTTCTCTCTGGTCTCGGTTTCTTCTCATCTCTAGACTTCCCTGCCTGTACATCACCCCCCTCCTCCTCCCCCCTCGACACACCTTTTCCTGTAAGGTTTAGGCTAGGGTTTGGAGCCCTAGGGATTTGTAGTGCTAATACTGAGATAGACACTTCAGTTTCCTTTTTGTCTTTGACCCTGAACAGTGACTGGCTTGTGTATGTGAGTGTGCCTGTGTATCTTTGTGTGCACTCACAGAGCCCCAGACAAGGGGATGAGCGGGGAATAGTTGCAAAAACAAATGACTACAGTGGAGCATACTACTACCCAGAATTGGGCATAGATCAAGAATTCATTGTCACTTAATTTTAGATTTGCTGTATTTTTTGGAGGGGGTGGTAAGGGAGGAGTGGGGACCCATGCTGCCTTTTAAATGGGCACTGTGCACAGCTGTGCTACAAATAATGCATCACACTTTGGCCATTCACCACAGACTGCTTTGTGGACTTGGCTTATTTCATACTGGACTGGAGTATTTCATTGCACAATGTGGGTTTAGTGGAGATCTCCAGTTTTGTGATCGTTCAGTTCAGACCTTGGGGGGAAATCGGAGACTCTTTAAATATTGCTCTTTGCTTTTACTGAGCATTTGGTATTTTGCATCTTCTGCAAGTTATTGAGATCCAGAGCAACTGTGTCCGGTTAACCAAAATTCAGTAGGCTATTCAGTGCTCAATTGAATTCTCAGAAGTCCTGCAAGGTTGCACAATAGGATAGTCATCCTTTGAAATGAATGAATTCCACAGAGCTGCCACTCTTGTATAAAGTATGCACAATCACCCAGCAGTGAGTGTTTTCACTCCTTTTGCTCAACTTCAGTACAGCATTTTAATATTTTTCAAAGGCTGGAGATGCTTTTAAGCAAAGGGACTCTGCAGCCAAATTCTGCAGGAACATCTGGCTGTTATTTCTTTGTTTAAAATCAGAGGTGACTCTGGCCTCTGCTCGCTCTTTCTCCCTTCAAATTCTTCAAGACATATTTCACTTTGGGCTGACCTTACAGTGTCATTTGCAGACTTGGTCTCTGGCCTAAAACTGTACTTAATCTGTTGGTTTAGTTATTGCAAAGATTGAATCAGCCCGTCACCAATTATAGTGTGGCTGCAACTGGATTTAAGTGCAGTGTCATTGTTCTGCTTGACAGAGGTCATCCCTTTAAGACACAGCAGCTTCTGTTTTCCTGACTTAATACCAAAGCTGACGCGGGTGACTTCTTATACAAGCACAGTTGTGTATATCCTAAGAAGCTCCAAGTGAGTTTTATAAGACTGCTTCTGTGAACTACCCTGAGATATACTGTGGGCTCTTAGCTTATTTTAAGGCTCTGTGAAATCTACACATTGAATCCAGTTCCTTTTGATGTCTTGAAATACAGGGTTCATGTTTCCTAGCTCTGTGTTGACCAAAGAAGAAAGTCTTTGCAAAAACAAATCAAATGTAAAGATGCTATTTATCATAGACGACTGTATAGTAGGACACTCTTCGGGGGAAGAGAGATTCCAGGGTCAATTCAAAGAAAATAATCAAGGCTGCTTATTGTTGCCATGTGCCTACTTTTTACTAGGCAAGTGAAGGAAGGAGCTTTAGGGAGTCTTTAACTGGATGTTTTCATGGAAATGCTGGTAGCTGCTGTGCAGATTGACATAATTACTATCTTGGCAGAATGGGTACTTTTTTGCAAACGTTATTAATGATTGTCTAATCTTACTGCCTTATCTAAACTGTCACATTATATAACTAAGGCTCCAAATTAAACATGTAAGAAAAGCTGGCAGCCAGGCTTATGGCTTGATTTTGCACTTGAAGGTGATGGTTTAAATATGAATCCAAGCCCATAAATGCATGTTATAGCTACTAATAAAAGTTTGGCTCCTTCCCATTTGGGCAAACGTAAGTACTTATTTTATTTTTCATACTCTGTCCACCATCTTAGAATTTGGTCTCTTCTACAAAGGGTATGTCTGCATTTTGAAGCTGCCATGAATATGTGAGGTTTTTTTTTTTTTTTTTTTAATTCTATGTCCATTCAGTTTTCAACAGTGGGGCCGGATAACAGGCTAAAAGTGCTGAGCAAAAATCACCTTTTATTTTTTTTAAATGTACCTGGAACAGGAAGTATATTATAAATAATCATAACTCTATGAGCACTGTTGGTGGAACCTGCAGCTTAGTGCTTCAGAACACATCACCCTCATTATGTAATGCAGAGTGTTTACGTTAGCCACTGCAAAGCGTTTATTACTCTGAAATTTTCGAGGCTTCTGCGAGTGACTGTTGCCTGCAGTCTGGGTGTTAAAGTTGACTCGAGCATTTCAGATTCCTAATTGAGCAGGCCTCTGAGGTCACTGCTCTTAGGTCATCATTTGACAGTATCAGGGTGTGATTTGTGGTCTCTGGAGATGTCGAAGTATTCATTCTTAAATTCTGGGTTATAGAGGCAGCAGCTGTGCCGCTTTCCTGAGATGCCTCATTATGGTTCATTCACAACGTTCCTGTTAGCTTTGCTTCTTCGGCAGGGTTAGCACCAGCCTTCTTAGCTTCTCACTACCCGTGTTTGACTCCCAGATTCTTTTTTAAATTCATTTTTTTGACGCTTGGAGCTACTTAACTCAGATTCCTAAATGGCAGCCTGTGTCCCTGGGTGGGCTTCAGTATTGTGCATGCATTTGAGAATGGGCATTGTCAGCTAAGAGGGGGCAGAGCTTTTATCAGATTTTATGTGAGATCAGGACCAAAAAAAAAAAAAACAAAAAAAACGGTTAAGAGCGTTCTAAATCAGTGTCTTCATTTTGTGAAGAGGAGAGAGGTCTAGTAACCCTAAGCTCTTTATCCATCTCATCCAGACTGTCGGTGGCCAAGCCAGGATTACAGCCTCAAGGTCGGAGATTTCCAGTCCAGCATTTTCCCCACCACAGTGCAAAATGATGGTCAAAGAGAGTATATTTTAACTAGCGAAAAAGCGATTGAAGAAGCTAAATGATTGTGAACTGATAACACAAAGTACATTGTTTGGGTGTTCCTGCCTTAGATGCTTTCCAGCAAAGCACACCCACGCCTGCCCCTGGCTCATGCACAAACACCGAATAGATCTATCTTATCCACACTCCGAGGCAGATAGGAAAACCACATTCCAAACCCAGAGACTTATATTTCTGATTTGTGGAGGTCTTGAGATGAATGAAAGCTTTTTTTTAATAACCTCAAAAATTCTCTGTAGCGTTAATCTCTGTTAGATCTGTTTCGAAAGGTATTGATGGCGCATTGTCTTTTTAAGCGAGCCCACGATGAGGAGGCATTTCGCAGGCTAATTTCGATTCATAGAAAATCGTTGCATAACTGTTTCATTGAGTTAGCTGTATCTGTGGAGGGAAGAGAGACAGCAGCAAGTCAGCTTCCTTATTAAGAAAGACTGTCCTATTCCTAGCCCCGCCACTGGGGGCTGGAGTTCTGGCTCATTCTCTGAGCCTCAGTTCTTACATCTGTAAGATGAACATACTGAATTAGATAACCAGTAGGCAAAATCTAGGTACTTAATCTATTAATTGCTAATATTTTGTATAGTGCCTGTCAATGTACATTTTTTTTTGTTTTGTTTTCCTGAAGGTAAATAAGATTTTGTCCGTATCTCTTGGGTGGGTTTCTTTCTTCCAGATTTTGCCTTAGTTCTATAAACATGGGTGATTGGGCTAGAGAGAAAAATAATACGACTTATCATTTGTGTACTGTATTACATTTTGCAAAGTACTTTTTCCTTTATTTTCTCATACAATCCTCCTAACACTGAGTCAAGTGTCATTTGCCAGTTTTACACACGAAGACTTGGAGGTTCAGAGAGGTCAAGTGACTTGTTCAGAGTCACACAGCTGGGTGAAGGCAGGGCCAGTATGATCTGCATCTAAGTTGACCGCACCTTCTGTCATCTTAAAAGCCCATGCCAGGGGAAGGTGTCAGCATTGTGTGTTTTGGTTGTGCAAAAGGCACCTGTGACTCTGGTCTTATTCCTGTCCTAGGTGTTTGATATCAGCTGCTACCAGGAGTCCCTGGCACCGTGCTTTTGCCTGTCTGCCCATAGCAACATCAACCAAATCACTGAAATTATCCTGGGTGAGACCAAAGCCTATGTGTTCTTTGAGCGGAGCTATGGGGACATGCATTCCTTCGTCCGTACCTGCAAGAAGCTGAGGGAGGAGGAGGCGGCCAGACTGTTCTACCAGATTGCCTCAGCGGTGGCCCACTGCCACGACGGGGGCCTGGTGCTTCGGGACCTCAAGCTGCGGAAATTCATCTTTAAGGACGAAGAAAGGTAAGTCCCATTCCTGTCTAGACCGTGTACTCCGATAGGCTGCCTCTGATGGCTTGCTTGAAACGCTGGAATGAGTATGTTTTGCTACCTATTGTGCAGATGAGGGGAAGGAGGCTTAGGAGGACTACAGGGAAGTGACTATTGCAATTTATAAGTGCCCTTGGAAAGCAAATAGCCACCACTCTAAAGGTGTCATCCAGTGTTCAAAGGACAGGGGCCAGGATATTCTGTGTCCCAGTAAGTAGGTATGGTTTCATGTCATGAACTCTGAAGGTGGCTGCGAACCTGTGTGGCATACTACCTGCAGAACACTCAGTGCCTAGAATCAGTCGTTTATGATTGATTCATTCATTCACTCATTCAGTAGCTAATCCTTAAACATATATCATGTATTAATCACAATTCTCAGTGCTATTAATACCGAAATGAATCAGATAGTCACTGACCTATAAAGAAGTGTTGCAGGCACCGTATAGCAGTTTGTGCTGGGTCGGATGAGAACCAGGCTGGGGCAGGGGGTGTCGGTTTTAAGGCAGACTTGGAGAGTCAAGGAAGGTTTATAGGAAAGGTTATTTTGGAGCCGAGACTTGACAGATGACTGTCCTGCAGGCGGTGTGGGAAGGACTGGCATTCCAGGTGAAGCAGCTGCCCGTGCGAGTGCGCGGCCCCGTGAAGGTCTTGCTTATTTCAGGAGACAGCTGGCCGGGATGCTGGGCATCTGGGTTCTATTCATAGTTCTGCTGCTAACGCCACCTTCCATGCAGCAGACCCCCCCTGGGGCCCTGCTTTCTCTTCAGCTGACTTGGATTGTCAGAACACCTTTGAGCCACTTTTTTCTATTTAAGAATGTGATTTTTTTTTTTTTTAGAGGGATAGAGGCAGGAAATTTATATTCATTGCTCACTGTAGTCCAGGAATTATGCAGGAGGCTCTAGCTCTTGTAGAGACCAGCTGATATCTTGGTCTTGGCTCAAGGATGCCTTTATTTACTAACAGAAGAAGGGGCGCTTTTCTCTCCTGCAGCGTAGATACCTCTGCCCTCGGATCCTGGAGACCCAGGTCCTTATCCAGGTTTTGCCTTTACAACCCTCTGTGATCTCATCCCTGTCCACCCCTTCCACCAACCCCACGCCTGGCCTCATGCGCCTCATCCTCCTGTTGTCATGGCTCTGTCGTAGTGGCGTTAAGGTCTTTTCAAGTGACACCATTCAGGTATGTGCTGCTTTGAATATTTTCATTTGGAAGATGAATGTATGCCGACCCCCAGTGGTATGCTGATAATGGGACCCTCTTACCCCTCTGTTTTCTATTTTTCTTGGAGATTTAATAACTGCACCTACAAAAATAAGAAGTGATATTTGTTCACCTTTCACCATGAGATTATAGTTTAACTTAATTCTCTGTACACATTGGAGATGCGAGTATCATCAGGCCCATTGTATAGTTGAGGGCTCCAGGCGCAGCGTGGTAAGTCTCAGAGCTGCAGACAGGAATGAGCAGAAGTCAGGCCGTATTCCCTAGTAAGTCAGCTCTCAAGTAATTCATTTGCCTGCCGGGGTCATGAGGACAACAAATGCCCTCTGTCACAGGGATTTGTGTTTTTAAGCATCATCTTCCTGTGTCTCCTTAGAGAGGAATTTTCAGGCGTCAGTGAGTAGAAGGATGGAACGGCCAGGGATCACACCCCCATGGCGAATACATCTTCGTGAAATGAGCAGAGCGGGGGTGGATGTCCCCAGTCCTGGAATGTTGGGACGGGAGCAGACAGGGGAGGTGCTGGAGGGTCCACACTTCAGCTCTCTCATGTGGCTGCCAGGAACAGAGCCCCAGAGGCCAGTGCACTTGCCCTAATGTGCAAGCGGGACATCCCCGTCGCTGTGGCTGGGTTTTTATTCTCAGGCCTTGCTTCTCGTTTATGGGAAGATGTATAAGAGTCCCAAGGAGCGTGTCATGGTAAAGCCAAAATCCTTGATGTCCCAGGGCTCAGAGAGGAAATATCGAGATACAAGAAACTTCCAAGCTGAGGACTGTGGGTCTCTGACTTTCCCTCTGGAGTTGTTGATTCTGTGAAAGAGCCTGACCCTTTCCAAAGAGAACTAGAAAAGAGTATCTGATGTCAACCTGAAACCAAAACAATGCCCTGGAGCAAATGTGTCAGAGCGAAATCCTTCTTAGCTTTCAAGAGCATCTTCCAACTTTAAAAGAAAATGTAAGGGACCATTAGGGAGCTGGTCGTCACCCTTTGTTGGTGTGTCTGGGAACACTTTGGGCCACACAGTGCTGCTGTCTCGTGGGCAGCCTTGGCCTATCACGGCCCTGAGTGACTCTGGGGAGAATGATAGCCCTGCATCTGATGGGTGAGTTACCAGCTGCCCGGGGGGTGAGCGACCTTGCTCAAAGTCACGTGGCCAGTCTGAGGATGCAGCCAGCCTGGAAATCCTATCATTTCACTCCAGAGCTCGTTCTCTGTCCCATGCCACACAGATGTCCCAGTGGGCCTGCCTTTCTGGAACATGATGAGTGTCTCTGTCTGGGTAGCTCTGAGAAGGTCGCTTCTATCTTCAAGGACGTTCTAAATGTTCTAAGCAGTCACTGATAGGAACTTTTTTTTAACCTGCCTTTTTTCTTCTTCTTCTTGTTTTGTTTTTGAACCTCTTG
Source organism: Indri indri (assembly GCA_004363605.1). NCBI lineage: Eukaryota > Metazoa > Chordata > Mammalia > Primates > Indriidae > Indri > Indri indri. Next base: position 42,930 of record RJWJ010003749.1, on the reverse strand, counting down.
ATTCTCAGATGTGAAACTTTTGGTTTTTGCACTCATTATTTCTCCCTCTCTGCTTCCTGGCAGAATAGAGTTTCATGGCAAATTCTCTGTTATTTGGCCTGGGTAGTGGCTACTTGGAGGACGTTGCTAGCGTTTCCTAAGGGGAGCAGTGTGAGGCCAGGCCTCAGAGGACCTGGGACGTCACTGGAGCAGCCACGCTGCCGGCCGCCCTCACTTTCCTTCCTAATTGCATCACTTTGGGTAGAGCGAAAGCTTCCTTCTCTTGACATTGAAAGTGTGAGGAAGTAATGGGTTAAATTTGAAAGGCTTTTGAAAAATTAAACCCTAGAGTCAGTGTCTGTTTCTAACCCTTTATCCATTGGTCCCATGGGGAAAAAGCATGGAAGAAACTTGGGGGAGGGGTGCTTTATTAACCTTGCCTCGTGACACACACCTCTTCTGCACGTCCGTCTTCTCTCTTTCAAGGAGGTGCTGCTTGTTCTCTGATGATTTTGAAAGTGATCGGAGGTGCAGGCACTACATAGTAAAACTGCCTGAGCCCTACCCGGTGCAGAGCAAGACCTGCCCACGGGCGGACACCTTGTGCCCAGGCTTTGGGTAGTGGGCTGTCTGTAACTCCGCATCCGTGGCCATCTGTGAAAATGTTTGGTGGAACTATCAGCGCCTTAAGTCCAGTTCCCCATGGGTAGCTTTGCAAACAGACATAGATGACGCCTGACGTTGTATTCAGACCCAATGCCAGTGTTCCTTCTGCTGCTGGGCTGAACTGGCAGCAGCTCGGACTCTTCTGCTTCCATTTTACTTGGATTTGGGTTCTAGATTCAGATTCTGGGTCTGCCACTTTTTAGCTACTTTTGTCTTGGATATGTCGTTTAATGTTTCTGAGCTGCAGCATCCTCAAAGCAGAAATAATAATAGCATTCCTTCCAACCGTGGGGCGGTTATGAGGGTTAAATGAGATGATCTGTGACGCGCAGGGCAGGGCAGGCACTCATGAAGAAGCGGCTGTGCCCAGAGTTGATCAAACAGTGTCACTGTGGGTGAGCAGTTCCCGGCGTGTGGTGGGTTCCCGAGGAATGAAGTTGCTCTCTTTGGCGGCCTGTTCTGTGAAGAGTGGCACCTCGTGATGCAGGGGTTCAAATTTAGGCCATATCCTCCTCTCTCTTCCTTTTGTTTATAATCATTAAATTAGTGCCGAGAGGGTGACCAGCAAGTCAAATGCACCTGCTGTGGAACACGATGCTCAGAAAGGCTAGAGGGCTGCCTGCAAGTGTCCCGGAGATGGCCACAGGCTCGTGCAGGGAGGGAAGGGTCCCACCCCTCTGGGCCTGGACCCGCCACTGTGTTGCATCCCTGGCTGCTTTTCCTTCGTCCCTGGGATGTGTCACGCAGGGCAGAGCCTCTGTTCTTTTGCTTGTGCTGCTGAAAGGGAAAAACCTCAGGGCCCACAGACCTTGGGCAGCATTTTGAGGAAGTTACGCCCCCAACCCCAACTGAACTCGCCCGGACACACCCTTTGCATCTGCAGTTGCTGCAGTAAAATCTGAGATGTTCTGTGTGAACCAGAGGGGCTGGCCTGCAGGCCGGGCCCTGACTCTGACAGAAGGCGGTGCCCGAGTCCCCACAGGGTGCCCGGCTCCCGCCAGCCTCGCGCTGCCTTCCCTGGTGTTGGGGTGGTCTGCTTGATCGGCCTGTGCTCAGAGGCCCCTGTTTCAAAGGGAGGCATGAGCTTGGGAGAGGCCTGTTACTGCCATGTGGAGTCAGAGGTGCCTCTGTATTCCGGTCCCTGTTCTTGCACTTACTGGGAAGCTTAGCCTTGACGGGTTTCCTCACCTCTGTGCCCAGACTGCCTCATCTGTGAAGTGGAAGTGACAGGACTGTCCTCATAGAAGCAAATGAATCAACACAGGTGAACCCAGTGCTTGGCACATCCATCAGCCATAGCTGCCCCTGCACGTGGTGGCTCTTTGTGTCACACAGGGCCAGGTCCCTGACTGACTCGGCGGGGGTGGGGGTTGGGGGTGAAGAGCGCTTTCCAGCTGGCACACCCTCGGGCCGCCTAGCGAAGGTGGATGGGGCGCTGCTCCCATTGCACCCCCGGTTTGCCCTCGCCCAGTTGGATTTCTCCCCTGGTCAAGCCTTCTTGCCACCCCCGCCCCCACCTCCGCCCCAGGTCTCAGTTCAGTGTTGACGTTTCCTCGCACAGTAACACCCCGTGTGAACTGAGAAACATGCCTTTTTACGTGTTTCTTCTTTGGCTAGGAGATCTGTATCTCTTGACGTGGCAGGTTTCACTTCCTCCGCTTTGTGGAAGCCGATGACTCTCTGCCTCTTCGGGATGGAAGCTGGGACCCTTTGCGGAAACTCAGTGGCCCTGGGGCTCTTGGTATTCTCAAGGCCACCTGCTCAGGTGTGCAGACCTGCGCCTCCCGGGCTGGAGGCCTTTGTTCCTCCCTGACCGGCTGCGGAGGAGGGCAAGGCTGTTTCTCAGGTGTTGGTCTCTAGATTGGCTCTTCCTTTAGAGCTTCACGTTCCTCCCACCTCTGTTAAGGTTCCAACGTCTAGCAAAGTGCAGAGGGCAGGCATTGCAGCCCCGGAGACCAGGCTCAGCTTTTCTTTTATTAGTAGCTGTGTACAGTTTTTCAAGTTGTGGTCTCTTTGTATTTTAGAAAAATACCTTACTTTTCTGCTTTTAAGGAGACAGCTCCTGACTTCCCTTGTTTGGGAAGGACTACCTTTGTGTACTTGAGGCACTGCTAACCCCTGGGGAAAGCCGGCCTCCCCTCCTTGCCCCCCAAGGTGGGTAAGTGACCTCCCTCCTGTAACACCTGGACAGGTGAGTTCCCTGCTCCCTGCTGGACAGGGAGCTTCCTGGGGGCAGGGGCTGGCTCATGTTCACTGCTCCTAGAACATGGTGGGCCTTGCTGTATTTGTTGAAGGAATGAAAATCTTTTTTGGGTAGGAGCAGCTCAGATTGGCTTCCAATGACGAGAGAGGCAGGGATAAGCAGAAATCATTAGTATCTAGGTCATTGCCTCCTGGAGCCCAGAAAACTTATAAATCCCCCATGGAGACACCTTTTCAAAGAGAGCTATTTTCAAAGTTCCCCATTAAGTGAGAAATTAATCCATCATTCCCATTTTGATTTAATGATTTATGCAAAAGTGACATTTATTTAAGACACTGTTTTCAGTGTCTATGGCAGGTTGTAATTTTATTCATGAAGGGCTTTTCTAATCACAATTAGAGAGGAGAGAGCTTCCTCAGGGTTCTTCTGCGCTTAAACATAGACTAAATAGTAGGGATTCTTTGGCAGGATTTCTGGCTGGGCTGTTTACTACTTGTACTTAATAAATTAGCTGATGGCTAGTCTGAGGCCCCCAACAAACCGATCAGAGGCGCAGTGGTAAGATTGGTTCATCCACTTAGCCCTATGATCTTGGCCTACCTTCCCTGAAATTGCTTAGAGATGGTGTAGGTACAGAGCCTAGCAAAGATTGCAGGTACTTAAAACACAGTCGTCATTACTGCTATCAGCCATCATCTCATGGCTTTGAGCCTCATAACCCAACAACCTAGAGACTCATGCACTTGTTCAACAAATATTTGTTGAGCACCTATCATGTGCTAGGCACTATTCTAGGTGCTGAGGATACTGCAGTGCCCAGGGAAATAAACCCTGCTCTCGGGAGACTTACGTTTCAATGAAATAATACCTAGGGCCCTCCCTGTCTACCGTGTGCTAGGCCCTGTTCCGACTACAATGTGTAATGAACTAATTTAATTCTAACTAGCTGATATATTTAAATTAACTAATTTAAACCCAGTGAGTAAGGGACCTTGTTGCCACTATTTTACCCAGGTGAGGAAACCGAGGCTCAGCGTCTTACAGTTAATCAGTGGCAGACCCAGGGTTTGTACCTGGGAGACCTGGCTCCAGAGCCTAGGCTCTCCAATGCTAGTTTGGCTCCAGGAAACAGACACCAGATAAAACACTACCCCTTGTGCCTAACCCTTTGAAAGAATTTTCTCACGCAGTTAGATAACCAGTGTGCCCCAGGAGGACCCGACCAGCCAGGGTCTGAATAAAGTTCAGTCCTCGGTTTTTCTGAGCAGTCGTGGCAGTCGTTAATGGGGCCACCAATTAACAAACCCCATGGGCAGCCAGATAGGCCCTGTTGTTCCATTTTGTGGGATTGGCTGGAACCCCATAACATGGACTGTGAGATGGGGTTCATTTGTCTCTCTCTCCCTTATGCCTAGCACAGGACTTAGCATCACGATTACTCACTGAATGAATGACAACTGACAGAATGGATGTGTGAATAGCCCCTTATGCCCAGAGGCATGAATATTATAAGAAAAATCCTGTAGCTGTATTGAAAGTAGAAGACAGTGGATGGAAACGCATTTTAAATGTTTTTTACTCAGCACTCTTGGGGCATTTCTCTGAATCCTGGGAACAGAGTCTAACGTATTTCAAATGTCTTTGGACATAGACATTGCAGTTCATGAGTAGAGTCATGTCTGGGTGCCCTGAACTCCAGATGGAATGTTGGAGCTGGGGGATCTTAGCATGGGGGGGGGGGGCACACTATCTTGCAAACATTTATTAAGCACCTACTATGTCCTTATAGTGCTAGGTATTGGTGGTGCAAGAATCAGTACAAGAGAAACATTGCCTAATGGAAAAGACCTTGTAATAGTTATTTAGCAATTCCAGCAGTGGAGCAGGGTATGGAGAATGCTCACATCATGGAGGCGATGGGAGGGTCCCAAACTCCTGAGCAAAGGAGCTGTGTGTCGGGAGGGACGTGCTGCTGGAGGGTCCTGTGTCAGAGGTCTAGGACCTGGGATACCCGTCTCTGATCTTGAACTTGCCCTGAAGTCCAGGAGGAGACATTGAGGAGTTTTTCTAGATGGCAGGGACAGGTTTGTGATTGTGGGCGTGTAGGTGAAGGATGGACCCAGGGCGGTGAGACTAGTGGCTGGGCATCAATTTCAGGGTGATGCGGCTCGATCTGCGTCTGTGGCAATGGGATTGGAGAGGCGGGTGGGTAAGTGGGGGTTAAACCCAACCCTTTTGTCTTAACAGACAAGGAAATAGGGGGGAAGGTGTGTACCCAAGGTCCCAAACGTTTTTGTGGCATGACCAGGAGCAGAATCCAGGTCTTCTGGCTCCCTGGCCTGGTTGAGTCTGTGCCTAGGCACGTACCTGAGGGGGCTACCTAGGGCTCCCTGGCCAGTGAAGCAGCCCCGTGTGGCCCAGTGCGCACGCGGACAGACGCGCTCACAGGGCTCCCTGAGTCCTGCTCCCACCTCACCGCTGGGGAAAGGACAGGAACATTCTGGACCCTGAATCAGTCTGAGCTGTGCCGCAGTAGCGGCGGCACCTCTGGGTGCTGCTGGCCAGCACTGAGCCGGTGCAAGCTTTTCTGAGCAGCGCATCGATTGATTTGGGGAGGAGGGGTCCCTCAGGAGCCATGTCTGGACGCAGGCAGCCAGTGGTGAATGGCGTATTGATGAGGAATTCCTATTAGCTGGCCCTGTCTGTCTGGGGTTTCCCTGTCTGGTCCTATGGCGACAGGACGCACTTCCTCCTGAAGCCCCTGCGCCCGCAGGTTGCACTCGGGTGATGTGTGCTGGGGGAGTGGGGAGGCGTGCCAGGCCGGTGACCCCTCCCCGTTGCTCAGGGGCGCAAATGTGCGCCTGCGTGTGGACAGCGCCGTCGGGCTGGGCAGATGGTGCCGTGGAAAACACCTGAGTGTTGGAGTCAGCTTCAGTTTCTCATCCCAACTGCTGTTTCCCGGGAGTTCCCTCCTCTTTCCAAGCTGTAGTGGTCTCGTACAGCAGACCAGTGCGGGGACACCCACTCCCAGGCTGTGTGGTGGTGTACGTGATGAGAGCCCCATGCCACCACCCTCTCCCTGCTGTCCCCTTTCCTGTGGACTTCTTGCCCTCTGCCCGAAGCCTGAGATGTTTCCCTGAGGGCTTACCTGCTGCTCCCCCTGCCACTTTGTGAGCCACGGAGATAGGACTTGGGGCAGTTCACTGAATCCACAGCACCTGGTGCAGACGGGCTTCCAGAGGTGACTGCTGGAAAAACCTGTGCACTTGTGAAACAGAGAATTAAATGAGTAACAGCTTGTTTGGCGTAGATTAGTGGCCTGTCAAGTTCCAGTGGGGGTAGCCAGGTCAGCATGATGCCACTGCGATGCCAGGACCATCCTTCCCTGGGCCCCCATTAGCAGTCGCCCTGGGTGGGTCCCTTGCCTACACAGCTGGACTGGTAGCCGTGGGTACTTTTCAGTAATGGGCAGAGTGAGGCCAGACCTGGCCTCAGCTGACCTTTCTCCCTTGACCCTTAGCCTGCCTGGACCCCTCAACCACATGGCCTTCAGTAACTTCCCTGGGTTTCACTGACCTCAGGCCACCGGACTTCCCATCCCTGCCAGGCCCACGTTGTCTGGCTGAACTCCCAGCTCAGCTCAGCCCCACCCTGGCCCACCCTGGCCTGATCTCTTCCTGCCAGGAGCCCAGGGAGATGCTTAGAGGGTTCAAAGCAAAGCATGATTTGCTTGTGGAGGCCATTTTTGGTATTGTGGACAGAACACTGAACTCGGAGACTAAAAACCTAGGTTTGAATCCCAGCTCTTACATTCACTTGCTAGGCGGCCTTGGAGAAGTCACATCCGCTTTCTGTGCCTCAGTTAATGGGCAGGTCCACCCACCTCTGTCTGCCTCCTGAGCTGCAGCAATTAGGTAACACATGGGATGGTTTTGTACCTGATCTAGTGCTGAGTAAATCTTGCTCCGTATCTGTCTTCATCAACTCAGGGTCTCCCTTTAAGTTTCTCTGTTTTGACACCAAGTAAATATGTGATTTTGGTGCTAGAATGTATTTTGCAGAGAGCAATGGCATTAGAATCCTCCTGATGTAGATGCACAACTCAGCTTTTTCACTTACCCTATATATGGCCTAGGACATTTAATTTTCTGTGCTTCAGTTTCCTTATTTGCTAGGAAGTATGCATATACCATAATACTTTTGTTTCACTTTTGTTTTGAGAAATGAAGGTGTAAGCTGTAAAAATGCCAGCATCTAGTAGATTAGGATGTCACGTAGGATGTGTTGTCATCACGGTAGCTTAAGATTTAAAGGAAACTTTAAAATCAGGAATTTGAAGCTGGAGGAGCCCGTTCAGGGCATGTAGCGATTTGTTCTTATTTCATAGAAGAGAAATTGAGGCTGAATGATAGCGGCCCGTGGGAACTTCCCAGCCTTTGCCGAGAGCGAATGGAGGATCAGGGCTTTCAGGGCCCCTGCATGCTGCTCCGCAGATGCTGGGAGAGGAACCGCATGCTGCTGGTTCTGGCTTCCTCACCTGGCACCAGGACCCGGTGACACAAGGCCTGGCCCTGGGCTGGGCCATCACTAAGTGCGTAGGCTGCCCACGTGTAAGCTGTGTTCATTCATCAGGTCGAAAGCAAAGCAAGCTGTTCTCTTCCTATGCCAAGCACAGTTTGCAAAAGGCACGCAGGGATTTGGCTTCTCTGGCCAAATCATTCCTACTCTAGGCTATGGCTTGCAAAGAGATGTCCCTTCCACTGAGCAGTTGGAGGAGATAATCACTGTCATTTATAGCTTTTTGGTCACAAAAATTGCCACCACCATCCTCCCCCTTTGTCACTTTCAGGAATTATTTTTCTTTGACTATCTCTGGTACCACCACCTCCACGAAGCACATCCTGATGGCCCTAGTCAGAACTGAATAAAGTGAGGGGCTGAGCTGGACACATAGCTGGAGAAGAACATTCTAGGCAGGAGGAGGAACGAGTGCAAAAGGCCCAGGAAGAGACGTAGTGACAGAGTTTATATCTGCTCCCACGTGCCTGGAGCTGGCCAGGTCCACCATGCTAGGCTCTTCGTAGATGCCGTACTTGCATTATTACATTTCATTCCCACAGAAACTGGGAGAACGGGCGTTACTTGTCATGTCTGTCTGTGCCTGGTTGGGGAGCTCAAGCTGAGAAACAAATATTCAAGAAATGTCTTTATAATGCCTGAGTGATGAGTGGACATTGGCATTACTAGGGCCACGGACGCTCCTGTTGATTTTTATGGAAATCGACTCCTTCACCTGGAAAATTCCAGCGCCCAGACTGTTCAGGGGCCATGGGCAGTTGCAAGTCTACTCATTCATTTCTGCTCCCTTTCCTGATGTGAGCTCGTGCACGCCGCACGCGCACTCTTGAGAGGAGCCAGTGGCAGCCCTGCTTGCAGAGCGGAGAGCCAAGGCCCGGGGACCTTCGGCAGCTCCCTGCAGTTGCATAGCAAGTCCACAGGGACCCATCCGGCCCGACTTCCCTCTGCTCTGTGATGTGCACCCTGAAAGGTCCCTGTTTAAAGACGTAATCCAGAGTGGTGGCCTCTACCCTTGACTGTTTGTGATGTCTACAAGTTCAGAATGTTCCGAGGAGGAAGCAAGGTCAGTGAAATGCCTGCAGGTGCAGCGTGTCCTGCCCAACTTGCCTCCAGGCTTCTCTTGTCCTTCTCCCCTTGGGATGCAGATACTCCCCTAAAGAAGGAGCAGGCTCCTGCCTCCAGGGCCAGCTCTCCCTGACTCCAGGGAGCACGTGTGCTGACCTCTGGGCTGAGCGACCCTGGGTGTGGTTTCCTCTGTCAGCTGCCGGGGTGAGGCCTGAGGAAGGTGAGCGCCAGCCGCGTGCTTACTCAGTCTCTCTGAGTGTTGGGCTCGTGCACCACACGACATCACAGTGCCTGCCTCGGAAGCTTATCTCGTAAACTTGAAAGAGAATATGTACGTAAACGCCTAGCAGGCATTAGGTGCATAGATGACATTCGATGTTTGGTTCTTAATGATTTTCAAAGCCAGAACTTGAACCCAGGTCTCTCTGACTGCGAGACACTGCTTTGCTCTCTGACCTGGCCTGGGATTTTCGTGGTTGTACTGCAGCGTGTGGTGACAAGCAGACCCAGACGCTCCCCAGTAAAACCCCAACCTCTGAAAGGAAGGAAGGTGACGCACTGGAGGGGTCGGCACCAGGGCAGCCGAACTTCGTCAGCACGTGGAGTGGACTTCGAACGTCATTCTCAAATTTATTAAGTACCTGTGTAGCCTCTGAGCCCTCATCTTGAGGTAGGAGGAAGAGAAAAGTAAACTCCAGTTTGGGGGGATATTGACAATGTGGGGGCCACAGCCGTTTTCTGAGGCCCCTAATCTATTATGCGGAGAAGGCTTCCAGGAACAGGGGCGAGGATGCTCTGAATGTGGGGACCCTGCTGTCTCTGGGAGGGAGGGATGACGGAGAGAGTCAGAATCCAAAGTTGTGACCTGGAAGGGGATAAAAAGGAAAAGGGCTTCAGATCTGGCCTGGCACAGAGAGCCTGGGGTCGTGAGGTCTGTCCCCGGACAAGGCTGGGCCAAGAGCAGTCCAAGTCCCTGAAATCGTATCTCCCTCCCTCTCCTACCCTGACAGGTGCCTGGGTCTTGTCATTCACATAATCTCTCACTTGACCACCACGTAGCCCTGGCCAGGCGGGCAGAGCAGGGGCCCTTCTTCCTTTCCGGGTGAGCACGTTGAAGCTCCCTGTGAGGGTTAACAGTGCGATCGTCCCTGTCCTTGTACTGAGCATCTGCCCTTTGCCTGGTGATCAGGTACAGCAGCAGCCATGGGTGTTGTTCTCCGTGTACGAAGTCACTTCAGCCACATGCCCACCAGCTCCTGGAGGTGGGGAAGGAGGTGATCACCCTGAGATAACCGCCAAAAGGATACATAGAGCATCACTGCAAATCCATACAAATGTGACTGCATAGTGTCTCCCGTGGTGATGGGGGGGGCGGGGTGCTGCTTTATGTAGGACGGACAGGCCAGGCCTTTTTAATAAAGTTCATCTGACAGAGACCTGACAGCAGCGAGCTGTCACATACTGGGGAAGAGCATTCCAGCCTGGCGGGGGGCAACATGGCAAAGGCCCCCAGAAGGGCAGGGCCCAGCAGTGCGTTTCAGGAACAGAGAAGAGGCTGGGATGGCAAGAGGGAGTGTGGCCGAAGAGGCGGCGGAGAGGCTGTGGGGGTCACCCTGCAGCGTGGCCAGGATGCCACTGGAGGGTGTTGGCAGAGGAGCCCGGCCCCAAACCTGCATCCTTCAATTCCATGACTTGCACTTGTTCCACTGGATGGCCCCTTGCCACACAGATGGGAGAGCTTATTATTATTATTATTTTTACTTCCACAGTTGTGATTATTCCCACAGCTACTCTGCTGCCAAGACAGTGAAATTGGGGCTGAGGTGTTTGGCTCCCTCCTGAAGTCGGGCAGGAGCATTAAGGCTGCGGGTGGGGGGAGGAAACTGTGAAGGAAGTCACCTGGGCCCCACCCCGCACTGCGGGTTTCACTGGTTCACCTCCGTCTGATCTCAGGACAGCCAGCAGGGTTGGAGGGGCTGCTCCACCTGCCACCTTAGATTAGAGAAAGCAAATGGAAGAAAGAGATTTATTTTTAATCAGCTCAATTCCAGATTAGCACATCTAGATCCTTCCTATTTTTATAGAGCATTAGCTATAGGCGCAGCAGAAGAACATGTATTCTATAGATTTTAATAGAATTTGGGTGAGCAAATAAAAAAAGAAAAGATATGTTGCTGTGTATTACAGAATCCCAGAATGTTAAAACTGGCAGAGACTTTGAAGACCGCTCCTCCAGATGGTTGCACGACAATATGAATGTACTCAATGCCAATGAACTGTACACTTAAAAATGGTTAAGATGGTAAATTTTGTTATGTATATTTTAACCACGTAAATTAAAAAAAAAAAAAAAGACTACCTTTTCCAATGCTCTTCCTTAAGGCTGAGAAACAGACTGAGTGACTCAGCCATACAACAGGTGAGAGATGGAGCCGGGCCTAGAACCTGCCCTGCTTGCTCCCGGCCCAGTGTCTTTTCCCGTGCCAACACGGTTTGTTGTTCATTGGTGGAAATGAGTGTGGGGAAGTAGTCACTCCTTGATTTCTGGAACTCCTGAATTCCAAGTATGAGATCTTAGAATCAACCTGGGATTTTACCAAACCTTTTGCTAGAAAGAGCTCCCAGCAGCTCTCCTTGGGTTAATTTGAACCTCACAACCCTTCTGTGACTTTGAGCAGCTGCGGAGATCCCCCAGCCAGGCCAAGCACCTGCAGGCCTAGGGAAGAAGAAAAGCAGCAGGGGAGGGACTTGAGTCACTGGCTCTGACTTGAGCCCCCATTGTGGTTTTTCCAGGCAGCTTTCTTACTCTCTGCTCATTTGAGCTTCATAACTCTTTGGGGCAAACAGGATAGAGCTTGGGCGTGCACTTTTGAGGTGAAGGGAACAAGTCATGCGGATGACATGGCCCTGTGGAGTCTGTCTAAACCCTAACTCCAGCTGCTCCCCGATACTCCCCGCCTGTGCGGCAAGCCCGTGTGGGGCTGATGCTGGAATGGGCTTCACCGAGTTTATGGGGCCCGAGAACTGCCAGAATTCTGCAGGGTAGTGCCCTGGCCAGGGGAGTGGGGGGAGGATTTCAGTTTCAAGCACTGGAAAGTAGTAATTCCTAACTTCCCACTCATAAAGAACAGTAGGGCGGGACAACAGGAATTCTCAGGAGGCACCAGGGCTCAGGGGAGGAGTCTGGGCTGGGAGCTCAGGGCCCTGGGCAGAAGACAGCCCTCAGTTACTGTCGGTGAGCCGTGAACAAGTCACTCGGCTTCCCGGTCCTCACCTTCTCCCACAGTAAATTAGGTGCAGTTAATGATAAGAATTCAGTCCACATCCAGAAGTATTTACTGAGCACTTTATTTATTTTATACTCAAAGATGGCATCGAGCCTTACTGTGTAAGGATGAGTGCTGGGTTCCAGGGAGTCAGAGTTGAAGGTGGGATTTTTCCATCTCTTTTCCCGAGCACCCCCAGGAGAGTCCTACATTCCCGTCAGTAACTGCCATAGTCCTATGGTGGCAGGGGGAAGATTGTGGGCGAGGTGAACGTTTGAAAAGGATCTTGGGCTCATGCCACTCACACACACCCCCATGCGTACAAGCACGTGAGAAGTCAGAATCACAGATGTGTGGCACAGGCCGAAGATACAGGTAACCTAAGGCAGGTGTTGAGTACCAGGGCAGAGACCAGAACCTGGGAGTGTGATGGGCAGGACCGGAGACAAGTGCAGTGGGAAATCTGGGAAAGAAGATGGACTCGATGATAGGGTGTTGGCCTCAGGACTAGGTGATGGGAGTCCACTCCTGCTGGAACATTCCCTGCTTCCTGCCTGTGTCCTAAAGAGAGGGTGCTGGTGCAGCAGAGCAACAGCGTGTCGGCTTAGGAAATGTAGGGTCGAGTCTTCTGCATTTCCCAGCTGAAAGGTTTGGGCAAGTTACTCAAACTCTCTGCACCTTGGTATTGTAGTGTGCATCTGCAAAATGGGATAGTAAAATCCTACATGTCTAACAGAAAGCACTGTTGTGAGGCAAAAATTCGAGTAAAGTAACATGAAAAGCCTTGGCAGACTGTGTTTTATCATGTAGCCACAGTGTACTGGAAGTTGTGGGCAGAGCTGCTGTGGGCTTCCCGGTGGTTATATCTGAATTGGAATCCTGTGCAGCCCTGTGCTTACATGAATGTGACTTTCAGAAAATTACTTAATCTCGTTTCCTCGTCCCCAAGACAGGGGTGGTAATACATTATTTATGGTTTGTTTAGTTGTTAAAGGTTTGAGTTCCCCAATAGATTGTAAGTGTCACGAAAAGACCTTATCGGTCATGTTCACCACGTGTCCCAAGCCCTAGAAGACTGTCTGGCAGCTGGCAGGTGCTCAGGAAGTAATGTTTGGCGGGTCAGATGAGTGAATGAATGAATAGGAATGAGCAGTCTTTGGAAACATTGTAGCAGGGGCTATATTAAGATGATGGCATTAATGTGTCTCAAGGCACCCTCAGGAACTTATTTTTTTCTCCCTTTCTGGCAGGACTCGGGTCAAGCTGGAAAGCCTGGAAGATGCCTACATTCTGCGGGGAGACGATGATTCCCTCTCTGACAAGCACGGCTGCCCGGCTTACGTAAGCCCGGAGATCTTGAACACCAGTGGCAGCTACTCGGGCAAAGCCGCCGACGTGTGGAGCCTGGGAGTGATGCTGTACACCATGTTGGTGGGCCGGTACCCTTTCCATGACATTGAGCCCAGTTCCCTCTTCAGCAAGATCCGGCGTGGCCAGTTCAACATTCCAGAGACTCTGTCGCCCAAGGCCAAGTGCCTCATCCGAAGCATCCTGCGGCGGGAGCCCTCAGAGCGGCTGACCTCGCAGGAAATTCTGGACCATCCTTGGTTTTCTACAGATTTTAGCGTCTCGAATTCAGGATATGGTGCTAAGGAAGTGTCTGACCAGCTGGTGCCGGACGTCAACATGGAAGAGAACTTGGACCCTTTCTTTAACTGAGCTCACGCCCCACAGAGACTTAGCAGGTACCAGGAGGGCAGCGGAAAGAAGTTCTTCCGGGGACATGTATCGCCTGCCTTGGTAGCAAAAAAGACACTCACACTCATAAGTTTCTTGGTTCAGAGAAGGAACACCTTCGAGGAGCTGACTAAACATGTAGCATGGGGGCAGAAGACGTGGGGTGGGGGTTGGGGTCAGAGGGACGGGAGCCCCCTGGAGCTTGTGTTTTCTAACGGAGCCTGGGGGAGCCTGGGAGACCACCCCTCGGCAGTCGGGCCTCTTCCACCCACCCCGCTTTTCGTTTTGTTCCAAAATAGTTGCAGATCCTGACAGAATCAAAACTCTCTGCCTCAAACACACATCTTGGCATGGCACTGTTAGCATTTACCTTCTTGTTATGATTCAGGGAAGGAACAATCGGCTGAGGCATTTTGTTTTTTTAAACAAGCCAACCACCTATCTGACAATTAATGGGGTTCACTTAAAAAAAAAAATTCGGTGCACACAGACTGACATGAAACCTGGGTGCTAAACTAAAAGAAAGCAAAAGTCCAGTTTGTGTCTCTTAACCGCTCTCTTCAACTCATTTCTTCTAAATAAACAATTTAATATCCTGGTCAGGAAATGACATGTTAATGCTTTGCTCCCTGAAGGGGAAAAAATCTGTCCTCTAACAAGCTATTCTGTTTCGTGTCAATTGGTTTGTGGCAGGAAGCTATTTGAAGTCAAACTTCCAGATGCATTACTGCTATCATAGTTTAAAGGGGGAAAGCAGAGGGAAGGAGAAAGGAAAAAAAAGAAATCCAACTCCTTTTTGATTTTGTTCTCTCGAACGATGAGGGTTTGTGTTACAGGCATTCCTCTGTGCTGAGATGGTAGCGATGGCCCGAGATATCAGCGAGCTCCCGGAGTCTGATGCTTTCGCAACACTCTGATCTCAACTCGACATTTGTCTTTGTTTTATTAGAAACTAGTGAAACAAAGCAGGTTGTCCCACATGTATAAAATACAGGGCAGCTATTTAGTTTTCTTTACGAAGAATGATCCTTTTGGCTTGGAAGGCCCTCTGGTTTGGACAGAAACCCTCAGTAAAGACAAGCAAGAAGGATAACAAGCTGAAAGCTAGGATGCTATAAATAGAAACAGCTCTCTGTCCCAGTACGCACCTTTGGATTTTCAAGAACTCTTCTATTTATTAAGGAAAATGTCACGTTGTGATGTATTAAGCCAGTACTTCAATTACGGGTTAACTTGGGATGACATGTTACATGCTGTAGTTACATTTATAATTTTTTTGCTTGTTTGAGTATTTCTGTCCCTGAAATAACCTTCATTTGGCTTTTCTAGATAGCTTTATTTGATTTCGAGTGGCGAAAACGTTTTTTTATTATGGCTTTTCTATTGCTGTATGATACAGAACTCTTTTGGCATAAATATTTGTGTTCCCGGTACCTCAGTTGTTTGGATTTTCCTGCCTGTATATGTTTTGTGAAATGGTCATGTTTTTGGGTAGGTAACATGGACTCTAGTATGTAAATGTTACTTGAATCTGTGCTTCATTATAGTATGTGGCATGTATGTGCAGACTCTCGGATGCTTTATGCCTGCCCAGCAGGTGCCCTGTCCTTCGCGTCCCCAGGAGGGCGGCTGCGCCATTCATAATCAGGAGACAAGGCGGCCATGGATTTGCCCGTGATTCTATTTTGCTAACGGAAGATACAAAGCAGAGAAGTTTTTTTACATTCTGAAGATGGTGCTGTGTCAAGAAGGACCTTCTTTTCTTCCCTCTCCCCTATTTTTTCAGTCCCTTGTAGGAGGAGAGATTGCTGATGTGCATGGTGGGATCTGTGGCCTCTGGTGCTTTGTCCTGTATTTGGTTTAATGTTTTTGTCCTAATCTCTTCAATCAATAAAATTGTGCGTATTTAACTAAAATTCTGGGGTCTGGAAAATGATGGGTTTTTTCTGCCACCTGTTGTTTGTGGCCACCACGCACCAACCAGGAATTCACACCTTCTGTTAATAATAGATATTCACTCATTCAGTGTGAACCACTACTGCTGTTTATTAAAAGTGAAATCTACCTTTCATCATGCGGAAGCGTATGCTAGCCAGTCTACATGTAATAGCTCACCGAACTAACCGTCACAACTGGGGGAGATATGAATCACGTTCTTAGTACAGATTAGGAAATAAGGCCAGAACAGTCCCCAGCTTGTCCAAGGTTAAACAACCTGTGAGAGACCCAAGATTGGACCCCAAGTCTGTTTAGCCTTAAAACTTGTTTACTTTTTCTACAATGTCAGAATCTAGAGGTTCTCGGGGAGAGCTCTTTGGAGCAACCAGGTTTATTTGGGGTGCAAATAATCCAAGCTTCCCCCTGGATTCCCTAGGAAAAGCAGCACATGCTGCGAGCCTGATTGGAAACCCCCGAGAAGGAGACCACCCAACTTCCAGCAACTACGGTCTGCCAGGCAGCCTTCCCTTCAGACTCTACATCCATAGCACAGCTGGATTGGCTGTACAGGGGTCCCATCCACAGTGCACCTCATTTCACTACGGAACTATGGTTCAGAGGGGCTCAATTCCACCCGGAAACGTTCAATAAGCAGCTCTGCTGTTTCTGTGTGGGCTGGGGAGCCAGACGTGGAAAGACGAATGCAGCGAGTGGAATCAAGTGGCAAAATAAACACACATGAGATTCACAGAAGCTCATAGGCTGGACACCCCTCCTGTGTAGGCCTGTGGGGAGGTGTCCTGGAAGGGGCGGTGCCTGAATCAGCATCCAGCAAGAAAAGGATTTAGGTAGTGAGGTAAGAGAAACAGCAGTAGCCCTCTGTGCACAGGGAACTGTGTGTGAAAAGTATTTAGAAATTTGCCCAAGTTAACACCCCTAATGCCAAGCTGTGGATGGAGCTCCCTGAAGTTCTTGCAAAGAGAGTTTGAGGAGTATGGGAGGATGTGATTGAAGCAGAGATCTGGCCAAACGGACCAGGCTTCTAAATTCCCGAAGTGCTTATTACTCAGAGACATCGCTTCTGTATCCCCAGCACCTGACCCCAGTGCCTGGCATACGGGAGGTGTTCAGTAAATGACTGTTCGTTGATGTATAATTTGTGCCAGGGGGACTCTACATGCTGCTAAATTTCCTTCCAACCTCAGGTTTCTTCATTAGAAAACAGGCTTCGTGAGCACCGGAGCCTACCAGTGGCTTTCGCTAGGGCACATATAGGCTGATCCAATTTCATTGCTCTTTCCCCGCCTGTGATTAAGCAGAAGTGGGCCTGTTGCCTAATGAATGCCTGTTTGAATTGTGCTCTGTCAAACCCTCGCCTGTGTGGCTGCCGGGGGTGGGAGGTGTTGGCACACACATTCCCAGCCTCATGTAATGAGCTTCCACCTTGGTGGGAACCCAGACTCCGCAAGCTCCCTCCTCTCTTCCCCGCCCCGTGATGTCTGAAGGCTTAGCCAGTAGAAACCTTTTATTTTCCAATCCCTTTAAGGATAGATACCTTATCCTTTTTCTCCCAATCTGGACCTGGAGGAGGACAGGGGGCTGGTCTGCAAGGAGTGAGGGCAGGGGTGAGGGAGGGAGAGCAGGTTTGGGCTCTGAGTCCCTACTCTCCTGGTATCTGTGACCGGGCAAGTCACTTTACTTTTATAGGGACCAAGGGTGTAATGAGGGTTGATTGAGTTAAGCGGTGGGACGAACTTAGCCCTGTGCCAGGCTGGAAGGGTGGCTGTTACCATATCAGCCCAGAGGATGCCAGGACACAGTTCTTTCCTGCGCAGTGACGCTGGAGCTGAGAACCCATTAGGCCCATCACCGAGAGGTGACAGGGACCCTCCTCTGCTACAACCAAAGCAAACCCAGTTTCACATGTGTAGTTCTAATGTCGACTTACAGGGAGGAAAATAAAAGATGCTGCTTCCATATATGTGCCATGGTCTGAATATGTCCCTCCAGAGTTCCTACGCTGGAACCTAATCCCCAGTGTGATCGTATTAAAAGGCAGGGCCTTTTAAGAAGTGATTAAGTCATGAGGGCTCCCCTCTCAGGCACGGAATTCATGCCTTCGTACAAGGAGCTGAGGGGGCTGCCCTGCCCTCCTCACCATGGGAGGACACAGTAAGAGGTGCCACCTAGGAGCGGAGACCAAGCCCTTGCCAGACACTTACTCTTCCAGTGCCTTGATCGGAACTTCCCAGCCTCCTGGGAGAGATAAATTTCTATTATTTATAAGTTACACAGTTTAAGGTACTTTGTTATAACAGCCTGAACAGATTGAGATAATATGTTTGAAAACCATTGATCAGGTTCAATTTTATATTTTTTGCTGAAGAAACTAAGGTCCAGAGAAGGAAAGGTCCAGAAAGGACCAGAGTCACCCAGGGAGTGGGCAATGGAGTGTGACCCAGAGAATCAAAGTGTGCAAGAGGTCTGTGAGTACCTGGCCCTCCACAGCCCCCAGGGGTTCTCGTTGTTCACCCAGCTCTTCCCACCATATTCCCAGGTCCACAGCACTGCGGTCTTCTTCCCCGGCCCTGCCCATCCTCTTCGGTGACTAGCCCAGTGACCAATCTTAGTGGGGGTCAGCTAATACTCTGCAATAATTATGAATTATACATCAAGTGCCTTAAACAAAGTGTTCTTATTCATTTGTGGTTTTTAGATGCTCCCATTTAACCAATGGATAATTGTCCAGTGTCCCAGCAACAAACAAGGTCCAGGAAATTCAGGTTTAGAGTCTGAGTTGCTCACTGAGCCCATGAATGTCCCTTGTCAGGTCTGCGTCATTTCTGTGCACTTATTCCCCAGGCGTATATATGGCCTGATTGCAGGAAACCAACTCCTGAAACAGAGACCTGTCCTAAGAGGTGAAGGGGAGGATGAACTGGGAACCAACATCTATTTAATCCATAGAGCAGCCTTTCAAGCTAGGCGGCAAGTGTTACACATGAGCACAGTGAGCCTCAGAAAGAGTAACTGAATTGAAGAGGTTGTCCAGCTAACAAATGGTGAATCCTCTATTTGAACAGAGGTGGCACAGTCCCCAAAACAGCTCCTCACTGATGCTTCTTGGCACAGAGACCTAAGTACTAAAACATGGGAGCTATTACCAGGGCTCCTCCTCTCCCCTTCACACCCATCCTGAGAATGTCTCTGCAGCTCCCACACCCAGTGGAATAGAGAAGAGTTGAGAATATTATCGAGGCTAAATGACTCTTTCACCTTTCCCTGAACTTAATCACAATTAACCAGATTTGGACAGAAGCCTTTGAACACCTGAATCTTCTTCCCTCCCTAAATAAAAGCTTCTCTTCACCCAGACAATGAAAGGTTTTAAAGTATGAGCATTATCTTAGTCTGCTTGTGCCACTGTAACAAAATACCATAGACTGGGTGGCTTAAACAACAGACGGTTATTTCTCACAGTTCTGGAGCCTGGAAAGTCCAAGATCAGGATGCAGGCAAATTCAGCATCTGGCAATTTCTGGTTTGTTCACAGCTGTCTTCCTGCTGTGTCTTCACATGGAGGAGGGAGGGAGGAAGCAATCTCTCTCCTGTCTCCTTTTTTTCTTTTTTGAGACAGGGTCTTGCTCTGTTGCCTGGGCTGGAGTGCAATGGTGTCATCACAGCTCACGGCAACCTCAAACTCCTGGGCTTAAGCGCTCCTTCTGTCTCAGCCTCCTGAGTAACGAACTACCAGTTCGTTCCACCATACTCGGCTAATTTTTCTATTCTTTTTTAATCTTTTAATTTAAAAAATCTTTTTTTTTTTAGTGCCAGGGTCTTGCTATGTTGCTCAGGCTGGTCTCGCTCCTGGCCTCAAGTGATCCTCCTGTCCAGGACTCCCAAAATGCTAGAATCACAGGCTTCTGCCACCATGCCGGCAGTCTCCTGTTTCTTCTTATATAAGGGCACTAATCCCATTAAAGAGGGCTCCACTTTCTTGACCTAATTACCTCCCAAGGCCCCACAATCCAAATTTCATCACCTTGGGGGATGATGGTTTCAACATATGAATTTTCAGAGGACATGCACATTCACTCCATAGTAAGCATTTAGATGTAATGAAAAGAGAACAGGATTTGGAATTGGAAGACCTTGGCTCCATTTCCTGTTCTGCCACTTATTTACAATGTACCCTGTGACAAGTCACTTCACTTGTTAGGTCTCCACTTTTTCATATATAAAATAGAAACAAAGGGTTATTGTGAAGATAACTCATTTCTTGTAAGTTACCATGCTGCTTAAACTGTAAAGTGGCTTACAAATGCTTTTACAAGGACAGATGGTCTCAGCAATACTGCAGCGTTTAGGTACTAAAATTGAAATTCTAAGTTGAGTCAAGGCTGAAGGCAAAAGAGGACTCAACTAGAGGTGAGTCAACAGCAGAGGGGGATGACCCTGGGGTTCCCCATCCCAAGGTGTGGTGCTCCACCTTTGAGCATAGGATCGCCCAGAGCTCCTCATCCAAGAGCCGAGGCTCTGAGGTCCCAGGTGAGGCTGAGAAGTAGAGATGCAGGAAGGGCCCCCAACGAAAGGACCTGGCTTATCAGGCTAAGCCTCCCCGCTGTGCTGTCTCTGACTTAACCTCCCAGACCTGCAGTCCAGAGCACGCCTGCAAGAACCTACAAGAGGCTGTCGCAGCCCTTCTTTGCTCATCTTGTGTTCTAGGCACTCCTATCTGCAAGCAGACAGAGAGGAAGTAGGGTGCCTTTACCTTTTTTCTTTCATTTATTCTTTTAGTAAGTCCTAGTATTTTCTGGTGCTATGGGTTGAATTGTGTCCACCAAAAAGATATGCTGATGCCCTAACCCTGGCACCTATAAATGTGACCTTATTTGGAAATAGGGTCTTTGCAGATGTAATCAAGTTAAGATGAGGTCACACTTAACTAGGGTGGGCCTGAATCCAATACGACTAGTGCCCTTACAAGAAGAGGGGAAGGAATATAGATATGCCCAGAGGGAGTTCATCTATGCCAAGATGGAAGCAGAGTTTAAAATGATGTTGCCACAAACCAAAGAAGGCCCGGGGCCACCAGAAGCTGGAAGATGCAAGGAAGGTTCCTCCCTAGAGGCTTTGGAGGGACTGCAGCCCTGCCGGCGCCTTGATTTCAAACTTATCATCTCCAAGACTGTGAGTGGATAAATTCCATTGTTTTAGCTGCCCAATTCGTGGTACCCTAGGAGCTAATACACCTGGTATTCTATGATTCTGGAATATTGCTGGACTCCAGGGCTACAAAGAAGAATAAAACCTGGTCTCTCCTCTCAAATATTGTATTTTATACTTACAGCATTCATGAGCAGGATAGCCTTGGGTGGGCTAGTGTTCCTGTGGGAGAGGAAAAGCTCTCTAAACATCAGGCTGCCAGCATTACTTGGGGATCAGTGCAGAAGACAAAGGCCATGAGGAAAGTAAGCATCTTCATTTTCCAGTCAGAAAGTATTTACAGCAAGTGACACTGACAGGTAAGCGGAAGAGCCTATGTAGCTATCAGCTACGGGTACCTGCCAAGGTTCCAGGTACGTATCACTTCCAAAAGCGTGGTGAGCACAAGATAGCCCATTGATAAATATGCAAATTCTCTTCCATGTGACCTCACCCCTTGATTCTGGTGCAAAACCTTCCTGCGCTCTTCGTCTTACCTTCTCCCAAGACCATGTGTGGGTAATTACTATTTACTAAATATTCATGAGGTTTTTCTCATTATAATATGTTCATAGAGTAGAGGTCCCATAATACAGGCAATCGGTAGTGTTGTGCACGTACTGGAACTTCAATTACTGCACACTCTGCTGCATTCGCTCAATCTTCAACTGAGATCTCGGCACTACAAACTCACTTTGATAGTCGTAAGAGTCTGAAACACTCCACAGTTCTGTCAGCTTTTTGTCTCTCCTTAAGATCTTTGTAAAACAGATTTATTGAGGTACCATCGACACACAGTAAACTGCGCATACTTAAAAGTATACAATTTGATAAGTTTGACATGTGTATACACCCATGAGACTAATAACTTTTGTATTTGATTTTGTGTTCTTCAGTTTTGCTAAACTTAGTTGCTATGGTAGCTTTTCAGACATTCCATATGGGTTTCTACATAGATGATCATGCCACCTGCAAATGAACAGTTTTACTTCTTTCAGTTGGATGTCTTTAATTTCTTTCTTTTCTCTCTTTCTCTTTTTTTTCCTTCCTTCGTTTTTTTTTTTTTTTTTTGCCTGTTGCACTCCTCTGACCATAGTTATTGGTTTTCGCAGTTCTATCAGTTTTGCTTCATGTAAGTTGCAGCTTTGTTATTAGATATATAAATGTGTAGGATTGTTAAGTTCTTTTAATGAATTGACTCCTTTATAATTATGAGATGATCTCTTTCATTCTTGGGAATAGTCTTTGCTCTGAAATTTACATTGTTTGATATCAGTATAGCCACTTTGGTTTCCTTTTGGTTTCCATGATCATGATATATCTTTGTTCTTTTCTTTTCTTTTCATTTCTTTTTTCTTTTCTTTCCTCTTTGGAGACAGAGTCTCACGCCATTTCCCTGAGTAGAGGGCCAGTGCTGTGGCATCATCCTAGCTCACAGCAACCTCAAACTCCTGGGCTCAAGCCATCCTCCTGCCTCAGCCTCCCAAGTAGCTGGAATTACAGGTGCACGCCATCATGCCCAGCTAATTTTTCTATTATTAGTAGAGACTGATCTCAAACTCCTGATCTCAAGCCATCCTCCCGCCTTGGCCTCCCAGAGTGCTAGGATTACAGGTGTGAGCCACCGTGCCCAGCCCATCATGACATATCTTGTTTCTATCCACTTACTTTTAAACTATTTATATATGCATGATTACAGTGGTTTCCTTATAGGTAGCTTATAATTTTTTCCTGTTTTTTTTTTATCCAATCTGATAACCTCTGCCTTTTAGTAACATTTAATGTCATTATTGGTATGATTGGGCTTGAATCAACCAACTTGATCTTTGTCTCCTATTTGTCCCATCTGTTCTTTTGTTGCCCTTTTCTATTTTTTACTACATTCTTTTGGATTGGGTTTTTTTGTTTGTTTGTTTTGTTTTTTTAAAATTCCATTTTCTCTCCTGTGTTGACTTATTAGCTGTAATTGTGTTTTGTTATGTCGGTGGTTGTTTAAGGATTTACAGTTTACATCCTTAACTTACAACAGTCTACATTCAAGTGACATTATACTACTTTACATATTGTGTAAGAACTTGGTAACAGTAAACTTCCAATTGTTTCCTCACTTCTCTTGTGCTTTTTTTGTTATGCATTTTATTTCTACATGGTATAAAACCCATAACATATCATTATTTTTTTACTTAAAACTTTTGATTATTTTAATTCATTTAAAATAATATAAACAGATATCTTTATATTTCATTTTTTTATTCCTTTATAAGCCCAAAGAGACCTAATAGACATTTTGCTTCCTCATTTAAAGTAGGAGATGAAAGATGCAGCCGTATATATTTTACTTTGAAGACGGTGTCCCTGCCCACTGGGTCTTTAAAACTCTGGTGAAGTGGCAGGGCCCCAAATCTTCTCAAGGTTTTCTTCCCACTGTCTGAATTATAGGCATCTTAATAAGGCTAGCCAGCCCTTATTCATCCTTCTTGACCAGCACAACGTTACCAATGTAATGCAACAATGCGATGTTCCGTGGGATGTCTAGATGGTCCATATCTCCTAGACTACATTGTTAAAGAAAGCAATCGTGTTAACACAATCTTGGGTAAGGTGGTGAGTATATGTTGTTGTGCATTCCATGTCAATGCAAACTGCTTTTAATCGTCTTTTGTGATTCGGCTAGAAAAGAAGGCATTTACCAAGTCAATGGCCTCAGACCATGTGCCTCAGCCCATCTTAATCTGCTCTGCAATGATACCACAAACTGGCAAAGCATCTTTGGTTGAGGCTAACGGTTGGTTGAGATTATGGTAGTCTACAGGCATTTTCCAGGATCACCTGGCTTCTGCAGGAAGCAAATCGTTGTTCTAAGTAGAAATGTGACAGAGACCATCACTCTTTCCTCCACTAGACTGTTTTGGGTGGCACTAATTACCACCATCTGCCTGAGGAATCAATGTTGTTTTCTTATTTACTTTTTGACCAGGGCATAAGTGGGTAACCGATTGCATAGCCTTTACTTTGGCCTTTGCTGCTATGCTGGCTCTTACTCCACAGGTCTAGGACCCAGTGTGGGGGTTATTACAACCGGTAAGTGTGTAAAATCTAATTGAACATTTTGGGAATGGAAAAATGATCATCAACTATGTTTTCCGAGCCTGTGGACCCTGTTGGAGCTGGGCTTTGGCAAGGACTCATTGTTCTTTGGCCTCCTTATGTCTCCACTTTAACAGAGAGCCATGATGGCACTCTGGATTTCTGGGTGTCAGAGTTGATCTTGCCCTGTGTCCAGAGGCCCCTGAAATGTAGATATTCTTTGTTTCCACAGTGACAGTCACCCAATAAGTGGCTATTGTTCCATTAGGAAAGGTCTGAAGAATCACTGTGGTATATACTTGTGGTGTTCAGGGTCCTTTCATCTGAGGATCCAGATACCTTTAATGTTAATAGGTCTGGGTCAAAAAACTTACTCGAATCTGGAAATGGGGCAAAATTTTATAACATTTTATCAGGGTCATTTAATTCCCCTCAGTCTGTC
Source organism: Indri indri (assembly GCA_004363605.1). Lineage (NCBI taxonomy): Eukaryota > Metazoa > Chordata > Mammalia > Primates > Indriidae > Indri > Indri indri. The sequence continues at coordinate 18,764 of RJWJ010003749.1, read as the reverse complement.
TTCTCATCATTCTTACTTTCTTTTTAATGTCTTGTAGGCAGCATGGTAATTGTGGCCTCTTAGGCTTTGGCAATTCATTGTCAACATCTTACCTGTGTTGCTTTGGGTGCCATCACCCCTGTTACTATCTGCAAGCTCAGCCCATAACAGCCTGCTGTCCTCAGCGATAACCTCTAGGAAAGAGCCACCACTGATATCCTTGGCGATGGCTATTACCAGCACATTCTGGTACCAAGCATCTCTGTTCCCAGGACATTCCTGACAGTCTTGATGGAGACTTTGTGCTACCATAAATCACAATCCTCTCATGGGCCTCGCGGCCTCACATCATACATCCACTCCAACCTGCCCTCTCCCCGAGGCTTTAATGCCTTTATATCCTGTTTGCCGTAATAATTCAGGCATTTTACCTTGGCTCAGTGTTGGCCATTTCTTTCTCCAGGTTTCTAGGAACCACCCTGATGACATGTTTTCACCATCCCCTAGGGTCCTTGCTGGGGTACGTAATAGTTTTCTATTGCTGCTGTAACAAATGATCTCAAACTTAGTGTAGGTTAGAAGTCAAACACAAGTCTCACTGGGTTAAAATCAAATTGTTGGAGAGCTGCATACTTTTTGGAGGCTCTAAGGGAGAATCCATACTCTTGTCTTTTCAGCTTTTGGAAGCCAACTACATTGATTAGTTTCCCTCCTCCAGCAATACTGCATCTCTCTGATTTGCTTCCATCATCACCTCTCCTTCTCTGACCCTTCCTTTGCCTTCGTCTTCTGTTTTTAAGTGCCCTTGTGATTACATGGGGGCCCACATGGATAATCCAGTATAATCTCTATATTTTTAAGGTCAGCTGATTAGCAATGTTAATTTCATCTTCAACCTAAATTTATTTTTGCCATGTCACCTAACATATTCACAGGTTCTAGGGATTAGTATTGGACATCTTTGAAGGGTCATTATTCTTCCTACCGCAAGTAGATCCTATATCTAAGGAGAGCGTCCCCAAGTCAGTAGTAAACTCTTGCTTATCTAGTTTTGTGTCCTAGACCCTTGATAAGGAATCTTTAAAATCCAGGACCACAAATATTCACTGATTCCAAGTCACACATGTTAGCTAATTCTTGTAGCTATTTTTGGAGTGTACGGACAGTCCCTTACTTACTATGGTTCGACTGTGATTTTTCAACTTTTTATGGGATGAAATGATAAACATTCAATAGAAACCATATTTTGAGTACCGATACAACCATTCTGTTTTTCACTTTCAGTACAGAATTCAATGAATTACATAATACATTCAACATATTGTTATAAAATGGGCTTTGTGTTAGATGATTTTGCCCAGCTGTAGACTAATGCAAGTTTTCTGAACACGTTTAAGATAGGCTAGGCTAAGCTATGATGTTTGGTGGGTTAGGTGCATTAAATACATTTTTGACTTATGATATTTCCAACTTACTATGGGTTTATTAGGACATAACCCCGTCATAACTTGAGGAGGAAAGAAGTCCCTTTTCTCCCTAATCAGATGCTATATGGAGCCATGATGACAGTTTGGGTTTCTTGGTATCTGTCAATCCTTCCAGGTATCTAAAGATCCTTGAAATATGTAGGTGTTCCTGTTCTCCAGAGTACAGTTACCCAAGTGAATAGCCATAGTCTCCCTGGAGAAAGGACTGAGAAGTCATTAAGTTATGCACATATATGGATTATGCAACTCTTAACATAAACTATTGACCCAATATCCAAAATAGGAGGTTTTGAAGGGAGCCCTGTTGTCTTGCTAGTGGAAAGCCTTTGCAAATGTCTTTTTATGCAAGAGGCAATGCTAGTTCTTAATAGGGAGCAAGGGCTCACTTCTTTGAACATTGAGGCTTCAGGATTCTGAGGAGCTAAGCTCTTAGGGGGAAATCTACCAAGATGTATCAGGGACCCAGATTTTCCCAAGTAGAGCCTTGACTTTGGTAAAATAGACTTGTCTTCGCTGAATGTTCAGTTGTCTTTGAAGGTCTACACTAAGTATTAAATTCTGAGTTCGAACTTCAGCATTTTGTATTCTCCTATTACAATGGACTGAATGCTTATATTACATCAACATTCATGTGTTGAAATTTTAAGCCCCAGGGTGATAGTATTAGGAGGTGGAGGCTTTGGTTTGTGATCAGGTCACGGGGCAGAGAACTCATGAATGGGATTGCTACCCTTATAAGAAGAGGCCAGAGAGCTAGTCTTGCCTTCTTTCTTCCAATGTAAGGATAAGTGAGCTTTCTTCAACCCAGAAGAAAGCCTTCACCAAAATTTGACCATGCTGGCACCCTGATTTTAGACTTCTAGTGTCCGTAACTATGAGAAATATATTTCTATTATTTATAAGCCACTCAGTTTAGGGTATTTTTATTATGGTATCCTGAATGGACTAAGATGCCCATTAAGCCAGATAGGAACATTTTTGTAAGCTACCCAAGAGGCACTCTGGTCTTCACACTGAGTTTTAAATTCTTCATTAACTACCCTCAACTTTTCATTATCCCTTGGTACTGCAATGCAATCCCATTGTCCTCTGCATTCTTCTTCCAACCTTTTCAAATGCTTGAATTAATGTGTTGGCCAGGGTATAACTCTTCACTAGAGCACTCTCCTAAAGTTACCACTAGTAGAATTTTTAGCAATTGGGCTACCACTTTATACTAGGGACTATCTGTGCCTCACATACCACCTGGTATAGGATTCTCATTACCACAGAGTGATCAGTGATCTAATTCCCCAAACTCATCTTACCAATTGCGGTCTTGGATCACCCACTTCTGGTGTCACTGTGTCAGTTGGGTCTTCTCCAAGCAGAAGCTAGGTTGGAATCAAACATGTAGGTAGGTCCATTTGGGAGAATACCTGTTAAAGAAAGCCAGAGGAAGTAGGGTTTGGCAGGAGTCATCAGATGTTGATACACAGCTGACAAAGTCTCTGTCAGCCCAACAGGGAGCTCCATAGCAAGTACGACCCATTCGAGGCCTGGCCTTTGTACTAATATCTTGCTTAGTCATTGGCTGGGCCACTTTGGGAAGAGCACAACCTCGGCTCCAAAGCTGAGACAGACCTGAAAGAGTTAACCTCTGGAGGCTGCTAACCAGTCACACTCCAGCTATCCTTTCTTGAAGGGAGATCTGAGCTTCTTTCCTGGGTCTGCCACCTTCAGCCACACTGATTGCTGGGTAGGTCAAAGCAGATAATTCTTAGGGAAATGTAAATTCCACTCTGAAGATTTTATTTCCCAGTTTAACTGTGTCCTGCTCACCTCTTCTGTCTGAGGCCAGTGTGAGGAGTGGCTCGTGTTCTGAAAGGGCTTATAAGTTAGTTGGGGAAACACACGTGGGCATTGTGTTTTCAGAGCCTATGGGATCCCGAGGTTTCTGATTATTTCTCATTAAAATCATAATAAATTGAGACTTCAAAGGGAAATACACATTCTTCCTGGAACAATTGGCCAGTAGGAAGGAGAAACAATGGAGTTACATCTTAGGCTAGCTTTTCCTCTTCTGGGAAGGAAATGTGACATCTATGGGCCTGGCAGGAATCCCTCCAACCTAGCTGCAGAGGCAGAGGCTTGGGACCATAGAGGAAGCTAGAAAGGTGGCCTAAGATGACTTCCTGGAAAGGGTGCAGGGGGAGGAGACCCATCCACCTCATAAGAATTGCTGAAATTTATCCTTTTCCGCCAACTACTTTCATTCCTCCAGGGCCTTGGAAAGCAGAGATAGGGAGAGGAAGAGATTTGCCCTGTGAAGCCAGCATCCCTGTGATGTTCTCTGTTAACATCCTTTCCCAGGAAGACACAGAACCAGGGTCAGGGGCCAGGTCTTTTGACTTCTAGTATACTGCTCATCTAACAGAACCAGTCTTAGGGGATAAAAAGGAATTTAAAAATATAATATCCTTTATAAATGTAAAAACTACCACTTATCCTAAGCCTTGTCTATTCCTTACTGTACAGGTACTGTCTTTAAATACTCCCCACCTGGCAAAGAAATTTAAGAATTACCTAGTTTGAGCACCCATTTGTATGGACGAGGACGGTGAAGGTTGAGGAAGGAGAGAAGCATAGTGGCTTTACTCCCAACCTCATCCTTCAAGACAGCTCTGGAGCCACCTCTTCCAGAAAATCATGCTTGCATTTACCTGTATATTCCCAGTGGCCCACACACGTCCTGGTGCAGCAGTACTCATCAAAGTGTGTTGCATGAATGAAGGTAAGTCAGAGACACGCTTAAGGTCCACCCAGAAAAACATGTCTAACAGTTACTCAGAACACAGGAGTCATCGATATCTCACAGTGAAGGTGGTTATGCCAAGGGAAGAAAGATAGTTATGGAAGAGGAAAGCAAGGAACTGGTCAGTTAAAGAACATATCCCTTCTAAAGATTGCCAACAACTTTCTCCATTACCTAGGAGACTTTGTAGTTTTGAATATATCGAATCCAGCTGAGAGCTGGGTTAGTATGCAAAGCTGTGAACACTGAAGTACAGCCATGATCGTGATCTGATTGAATATCCAAGTGCTTTATACCAGTTAAAGGACTAAAATCTGGGAGATCTGAGTTTCTTGAGCAGGCATGTTTGTTCCTGAACTTTCACGTAGGAGCTAGTCAACGGCTGGCCATGGACAAGTGTTTGTGAAAAGAATGAACATTAGGCTTAACACACTGTTACATCTTCATGAAGCTGCTGCAGTCTGATATCTTTTTTCCAGGGATGTTATTCAGGAGAATAATTTAGAAGGAGTCTCAACGTGAGTGAGATTCTTCTGTGTGACTTTTACAATGTTCACCAGAGTCAGTTTGAGATCTCTGGGTGCAGTTAGAGTCCTGGCCCGGGGGTGTTTGGCCCAGTGCATATCTGAGACTGCGTCTGGTAGCTAAACGTCCCACGGAACAGTGCTCTTTTGATAAATTTGACAATCTCTGAACTCCACCCATCTAGCTAGATTTTCTGATTTTCCCTAAGAGTTTATCTGCTGTTTATTGTCATTATGAGGAGAATTTTGTGAAAATTTATTTTCCGTAGTTTGCGTTTTTTAGACTGTGTATATCTTCTCCAAATATAAACTCACTACATTATTTAACATGCTTTTTAAAGCCATGTACATATCACCCATCTCAAATGAGATTCTGACATTACTTCCTGGGAAATACCTCCATGAGCCTTAACCTACTGGATTGCCAGAGCAGACCACTGGACTCAACAACCCATATGATTGACTCCTGCAAAGATCTAAGTGGTCCTTGGCAATGAAAAGGCCAAGTATGATGTAGAAAAATCATGGATTTTAGAATGAGAAAAAACATGGCTCAGATTCCACCACTGCGACTCTCTCAATATGTGAATTCGGCTGTCGCTGAAACTCTCTGGGCGCAACTGTCATTTATAAAATTGGAATCTTGAAGAGTTTCTTGTTGATTTCTAAAATAACCTGTCGATAGAACTGGCTTTGTAGGGGTGGCGGACAAGAACTGCAGACATGAAGGGAGAAAGGGCCTGGCTGGCAACCGGCTCTGTCTTGTCCTCTAGTTTTAGCTGTTCAGCGGCAGATTGTCCCAAGAGACAGTCTCAAAGGCTTCAACATTCCCACTGGCTTGCAAATATCTTTCCCAGGCAGACAGGCCTGAAAGCTGTGTCTTGTATATTAGACTCAGCTTTGCGGTGCTTATCCATGATGGCTGCTGACTCAGTTTCCCTGTGGCCCATTTGCTAGCAGTAGCTTAACCCCCATGGTGTGGATGCATAAACAATTCACTTCCACAAATGGTATTCCTGGGGGTTTGCAAAATCCTCAGTCATAGTGATCATTATAGCTAAGTCACCCCACAAAGATCTTATCTTTATAAGTTTACTTGTTACTCCTTTCTTGAAAAAATAATTATATATAACTTTAAGAATAGAAATCAAAGATGAAAAGAGTAAAAGAGGAAAAAGTAAAGAGCTTGAAAATCTAAGGTGATCATCTTTAGGATTGAATGTAGATTCAGGTCTCTCCTCCCCCGTCTTCATTTCCTCTCTCTCTCTCTCTCTCTCTCTCCTCCTTTCTCCCCCTCCCTCCCTCCCTCCCTTCCTTTGTGTATTTATTCAGTCACACAATCCATCAGCAAATATTCCTGAGGAATTTTTCTGCATCACACATTGTGCAGGAAATACAGGACTAAGATATCTAGAAAATTCCTGTGCATAGAACACTCAGGGCATAATGGGGGAAGCTGCCCAGAAGTGAGAGGACCACGGCGCCTGTGAGAACGGCTGGGACATCGGCGAGCGTGAGGAGTAAGGGAGGACCTGATCCGGCCTGCAGGGAGATAAAGATGGACTCATCGGGAAAGATTACGGCCAAATTGCATCCTGATGGATGAGAGTTTGTGAGGGTATTTTTAGGAAGAGGTATCAAAAAGCCCATAGGTACTAAACGATGATATGTTCCAGGCAGCTAAACACAATTGGTTGTGAAATGCACCATGTCTGAGTAAATAAAAATTATTAAGTAATCAGGAAAACACATTTTTCCTGTCACTAAATTCTGAAAAATATTTCTTTCTCAGGAATTACAGAGCATACAGTGATATGATAAACAATGTTCTCAGCATCAATTTTGTCACAGACATAGACACAGGTTTTGCCCAAAGTGTCTTGTAGTCTCTTAAAGGTCGTAAAGAGCATGTACTCAGCGTTGAAATGGGTGGTACAAGATGCCAGAGAACATGGCTGACGCGGTGGCTCACACATGCAATCCTAGCACTCTGGGAGGCCGAGGTAGGAGGATCACTTGAGGTCAGGAGTTCAAGACCAGCCTGAGCAAGAGTGAGACCCCATCTCTACTAAAAATAGAAAAAAATTAGCCGGGCATGGTGGCACACGCCTGTAGTCCCAGATACTCGGGAGGCTGAGGGAGGAGGATCACTTGTGCCCAAGAGTTTGAGGTTGCTGTGAGCCAGGCTGATACCATGGCTCTCTAGCCCAGGAAACAGAGTGAGACTTGAGACTCTGTCTCAAAAAAAAAAAAGAAAAAGAAAAAAAAAACACAAAAAACCAATAGAAAGTATGCCAGAGAACCTATAAGCTTAAGAAAGGCAATAGTTCCATGGGAGATGGGGACTAACTAGGAAGACTCTCCGGAAAGATACTTCTAGATTTGAGCCTTGATTAATTTTCTAAAATTAAAATATATACCAAAAGGGGTTTTACATCACACTTGCTGCTGAGTTTGCTGATAGCTGCGCCTCAGCCTCAAGTTTTGGGGTGCTCACATTATAGAGCAACCTGAGAGGTTAGCACAGATTGGGTAGAATCAAGACAGGGACATGTAGAGTAAATTCTTTCTCATGTTACCAACTCAGGGAGTTAAACAGAGCTTTGTTCACTCAGGCCCTTTTTCCTTCTGGATGCCAGGTCTAACACAATGGCCTGCTGTCACCAAGACTCAGGTTTACATTGTCGGTATTGTACCACCTGGAGAAAATAGTTTCTTCCTTCTCAAGCTTGTTTTCTTACATATGCTAAAGAAAAACATAGCTTCACATGCCTGTAGACATAATAAGAGTTGCAAAGGACTGAAGGTTTGAGTCCCGTTCAAATTCACATGTTAAAATTCTAACCCCCTAGCTGATAGTATTAGGAGGTGAAGCCTTCGGAAGGTGATTCGGTCATGGGAGCAGAGCTCTCATAAATGGGATTAGTGACCTTGTAAAAGAGACCCCATAGAGACCCGGCTCCCCTAGCCACACGAGGTTACAGTGACCATCTGTGAGAAGGAGACCCTCACCAGACACAGAACTGCCATGCCTTGCTCTGGGACTTCTCGGCCTCCAGAACTGTGAGAAATACATTTCTGTTGTTTTATAAGCCACCCAGTTTATGGTAGTTTGTTACAGAGGCCTGAACAGACTCAGACAGGGGTTGAAAACATAGGAATGAAGTGAAACGCTCTTGGTCTGAAGTTTGGTTTCATCTCATTGAAGCCAAATGATGTCGGGTAAGTTACTTAGCTTCTGTGTGTTCCAGTTTCTTCATCTGTAACGTGGGGATAATATTCATGGGTCTCTTGTGATGTTTGCATGGGACAGTAAACAGAAGAGCTGCAATAATGGTTTATTATTACTATTTATAGATGGCCAGTTTCAGTCTATCTTAATTTGTTTCCCATGAACCCTAGGAAGCTGTGGAGCAGACACTTGCTTGGAGGATAGAAAAAGAAAGAGTAATTAGGAACTTGTTCCAGAGAATCCATGTCTCCCTGGGAGGCCTCGTGAGCGAGTCCTCATGTTCCACGTACCCAGTAGGCCCGACAGACAGAAGCAGCAAAATGCGAAGGGTGTGTTGACCTGGGCCGGGGCTGGAAGTGACCTCAGGTGTCCTCATGCATAGCAGTTAAATCACTCAGGAGAGATCCTATGGAAACTAGGGTGGGCTGCCAGGAGGTGTTGCAATATTATTTTAGAGGATTCATCTGCTTAGTATTATGCTTCCCCTCATTTAACCCTCAGAGGTTTTGGATTCTGTCTGGTGTGAAAATTTTTTTCTGTTTAGAAAGAGTTCCGCTCATTACTTTAGCAGACTGCACATGGGGAGAAGTTGTTTATCCTGCTACATGAGTCATCAATATCCTGCTCTATACTGAGCCATGGAATGGTAGACTTGGAAGGGATCTCAGGGCTCACCCAGCTCAGCCCCCTCATGTTGCTGGTAGGGAAATTGAGGCCCTGAGAAGAGAGGGGCTTGCCTAAAATCACATCATGGTGGAGCTGGCCCTGACATACGAGTCTCCTGATTCCAAGTCTTGTGTGTATTCTAGTAAATGCAACAGACACCTACAGAATTTGGCAAAGGGAACAATACTAGATACCATACACACTGTCTTCCAAGTTAACCTCTCAGCAGCTCTGGAAGTAATTCATATTTAAGAAGGTAAATATAGCACTTAATTAAAGAAACACATAAAGTAGCTAGCTCCATTTTACATTTTCATTCTACATGTAAAGGATTTACCCAGCTGCTGCTCCAGGTGCTAGAATATGGAAGAGAAGAATACAGGTATCAGATATGGTCTTTGCTCTCACAGAGTTTACAGTCTAGTGAGCTGTAGAATCTATACTGTACAGGTGGTTTTAAAATTGGTTACTTGAAGTACCAGATTCCCACAGAGCTGCCTCAAGGTCTACTGTGAGCTGCAAAGGAGATCAACCCAGTCTCCATGTTTCTCCTCCCACATCAACTATAGACATGCCATTTTTGTCTATTCCTGTACTGGGATTTCATGGAAGGTCTTATTGGAAGACAGGATTCCTTTGGTTAACCCACTAGCGTGATTCATGATGCTTCTTTTGCATTGTTCAGAAAATCTTCAGCTGTAAGTGCAAAAACTCAACTCAAAGTATCTTGACAACAACAGAAACAATATAATTTATTGGACATCTTTGGATACATCAAGTTTTAGGCTCAGCCAGGTCACGAGGTTCCAACTTTGATGGTGTTATCTCCCTCTGTTTGGGTTCAAATAAGTCTAGGCCCAAGAACTGAAACAAGAACACCAGATTTTCTCTCTCCCTTTCTCTTTCTCTTGCCATTCTGATTATCTCTGCTTGGCTTCATTAGTCATAGTCAACCCCCCAATAACAGATGATACGGCCGTTGGCAGCCCCAGATTTCTAACCTTCTTCAGGAAAAAGCATTTCTTCTCCCTGTATCTGCATAGCAATCCCAGGGAAGAACTTCGTTGGTTCTGTGTGGGCCCCTTGCTTATCTCTGAAAAATTCACCGGAGCAAGGGTGTAGGGACACTCTCACTGGTCAGCCAGTGCTCAGGTGCCAGCCCCTGTGGTAGGGATGGGGCACTATTATTGACGGTATTGATACCCCCAGGATCAAAGAGAATGGCAGAATAGCCTTACAGAAAGACAGGATGAGAATGTGTATGCAGGTGGGAAGACCAAGAAGCCTATTATACTTTTTCTTTCTCTTTAAGATTATATAGATATATTTCTTGATAACCTATTAACTTATTCTACTTATTGTGAGTTTTTTCAATATTAACACATTGCAGAGAGGATTCCAGCCAGCTCAAAATAACACATAGGAAAGATGAATTTCAAATCCCTGATCTCAATGTAAAAGGCAAGAATGGAATGATCACTGTGCTATGATAGATGTCCTAGCTGGAAAAGACGTGAACATTGAGAATACAATCTTAGCCTTGAGTTTTTAAAACTCTAGGCAAAAAAACCAAAAAAACAAAACAAAAAAACCCCAGAAGAGTTGAGTACAAGATTCTCATTGTCCAAAGTTAAAACCTAGTAGCCAAGGGGTAGCAAACTTTTTTCGAATATGGGGAACTCTGGTTTAGTTTGTCACTTTTGTCTATAAGGCATTCATATATTTTTATTTTTTTTCTGAACCAGTAGTTAATGCTACCCAATCTCTGCAACCCGGGATGGCCCTTTTATCAGCCTTTTGTGAAAAATACAGACATCCAGCATCTTTTAAATATGTTATTCATGTGAGCGAGCCATGCGGGTGAGAGAGCTGGGGCGTGCTGAGGACAGATGACTGTGCTAAGGAGCAAGTGATCACTGTAGGTGTTTCAGGCCCATGAGAAGGACCAGCTATAGCCATCGTCTCTGCAGATGGATTGTTTCCTTCCTGTCTCAATAAGAAGCCGGGAACAATGAGAATTCATTGTAAATAAGGTCTATTTAATTGAGGAAGTCACTGCAAAGAAATCACCTCTAGAAAATTTTGACATCAACAGCAGAATGCTCAGTGCCTCATTACTGCATTGTCCTTCCAGGGACAGGGAATGCAAAACAGAGCAATCTCTCTACTTTCCATGTACAGGAATGCATGAAAATTCTACAAAAAGGCAAAAAGAGCCCGGTATACCTAAAAATTAATGATCCTGAGAGCCAGCTGATCTAAATAGTGTTTCTGGCTAAGTCCTCTTTTCTGGGGCCCTGTCAAAAACCCTTCCTCATTTGGGCTTTGTCTTCAAAAACTGTAAAATACAAGTCCTGGTTCATATGATTAGTAGGATTTCTTCTGGCTTTAAATGTCCATATGTAGATCATATTTTAATAATATAGATTCTAGAAAACTATGCCTATTTGATTAAGTTCCAATACTGTTTTCCACATGTAGTTTTTGGAAATTAGTCTTAATTTATAATAAAACCTCATATTTCCAAAATATACTCTCTTTTTTCCTGTTTTTCTTAACAAGAATTATCTTTTGCTGAGAAAGATTTTGAGTATCCCTCACTCCTAATAGTTTCCTCTTTATGAATAACCACCTTTCTCAATATATAAGAAATAATGAAAGATTAAAAGTTTCCTTAAAGCTCTTTTCCTCTGTAGCTTCTCTTTATGACAGGCACTTATCTGTTAGTTGTCAAAAAGGCTTGCTTCACCTCACCCGCCTTGTACGGGTACATCCCAAAGTCAAGGTGAACTTTCCCTGCCTCCATAGAATGGGCCAGAGACTGCTCCGTAAGAGCAAGACAATGTTTACAGTTGGTTCTTCCACCTGCATGAGGGGCAGATGTTGAAAATGGGGAATAAAGTCTTAACCTAAGAAGGCCGAGATTCATCTCCCAGTTCTGCTGATAAACTAGCTAAATATGTAAGAATTAATACTGGTATGAATTCCCTTTGGAGTATACAACACCCTTCCATGCATATTATTTCATATGACTTTCACAAGTAATCCTACGAACAAGCAGTATTTGTCATATTTCTTTTTTTTTTCTGGTTTTAGATTTCTTAAATGAGGCTATGGAGCTCCGGATGGTTTGACTGAAGTGCCAAGACACCTAGTGAGGAAGGGGGGGCCTGGCCAGAATCCAGCTCCCACCAACCCAGTGCAGGAGCTCGGGCCAGCCCTGTACAACCCTAGAACTCAGTAGCCCCCCAGGTAAACCAGGAACCATAACCCTAGTCTACCTCGTTCACAGGTACGAGTGTGTTCTGAGAAAACACAAATGCCATTCATTTATTACTAACGAAAATCCAAGTCTCTTTCAATAGCTCTGAAACATGGTCAAATATCAAAGACCCGAATTTAGCAACTCCTAAAGTCAAAACAAACCAAGCGCCACACAAACTCTGCCTTCTCCTCGGAACAAGGTAGTAGTATTAAGCCCAGAGCCTACCTAGGATTCTCTCCAGTGGGATCTGAGAGGGAGAAATGAACTTTACATTTGCAATTTCGGTGTGGTTTGAGACTCCATTTGCAAAAAAGAAGTTACTTTCATGGGGGAGAAACATTCTTGTGGACACAAGCGCTGGAGACACAACAGGAAAGAAAACATCATAGATTTGAAACATTTACAAAAATAACAAATGAATAATTTACACTTTTCCTTGGCTTATTGAAAAACATTGGAACATGTTCTTACTCAATGCAACTCTTGAGTTCTCTTCCTGCAGCTATTACTCACTGAGTCATCTCCATTTTTTTAAGACATGTATTTGGAGTCTGTTGCTCCTGGATTTTTGTAAGACACCATCAGGCGAAGTGTGGATCTGAGCTCCCGCCTCCAGGCTCCTGCCAGCCTAGGCTGCAGCCTTCAGGGGTGGCGTCTTCTTGTCTCTGTTGTCCCCGCAGACTGCCCTGCTGCTGGCTCTGGCCACCAAGGGAAGCTTGTGACGCTCTTGAGCCTCAGCTCATCATTCATTCACCCTGAGTCCTTCCTGCCCTTAAACAATTCCCAAGTCTTTTTCCTGTGATCCAGACTGCCCTACGCCTTACGTTTGTTGATCCCCTTAGTTTATAGAGCGTTGCCAGATTTAGCAACTACAAACAGGAGATACCCAGTGAAATTTCAATTTCAGATAAATAAATGACTTCTAGTGTACCTACATCCTGTGTGTACTTGTGACCCTACACTTGTGACAGAAGCGGGGCAGGAATTACGATTCCCATCCTTCGGAGTGAAGAACTGAGGTCCACGAGAATTAAAGAAATGGCCCAAGATCACATAGCTCAGAAGTGCAATTCGAACCCCGTCTGGCTCGTCTCAAAGCCCGTGCTTTTCCATGGCAATGTGCTGCCGCCATCAAATATAACAGCAAAGCTACAGTACTTAACAGTTTTCAAAACACTTTCAGATGCATGATTTTAATTAATCTTCACAGGAACCCTCAGAGGTAGGTGCCACATTGCATTTTTTTCTGACATTTTTTTTTCTTTTTTAACACTTAATATCTCTTATTTTAGGATGCATTTTATTGTCGCTAGTGTCTCAGTTTAATTGGTAGCATTGGTTTTTATTTTTTATTTATCTTTTGGTACTGCATAAAATAATAACATCTTGGATTCAATTATATGCAACATTATGATGTACTTTCTACAGCTGAGGAAACAAGCTCAGAGGAGGCTGGTCTCTAGCCCAAGGTGATAGACACTGTAATTAAACCTATGTCTTTCTGACCTTCTTCTACCCTCATGCTGAAAGAAAATTACACAGACTTTCTCCCCAAGGCACTGACTGGAGCTAGTGGGTTCAGTGAACTGTGCCGGTTATCAAACTGCTGCTAGCAGGAGGGCAGGAAAGTGTCCTCAGCCCCCAACCCCCCTCTCCTAAGTTTCTATGCGAGTTTAAAGAGCTTAAAGACTGGGCAGGTGAAATGAAGAATTAGGCAAGGGAGGGTGTCCCCCACTTCCTCTAGATCTTCCAGGGGAAATTCACAGAGAAAACCCCAGCTAGGGGCAATGTCATACAGGTGAAGGATTTGAAGAAATGGGAGATGGAAGCCCGCCTTGGTCAAGTGCTCCTGTGCCTGGCTTCCCCGGCTGGAGAGCGCTCCTGACAACATGCAAGCTGTTTGCTCCAAGCCTGTCATTAGCCCAACCGCCTAATGACTCAGGCAGTGCCGCTACCGCTGCTTCCCCTTGGAGGCTGGGTCTACAGGCCAGACTGTGCTGGAGGCAATCGTTTTTGATGTTGGGCCCACATTTCCCAGCATGTATTCATAGAACCTCATTCCAAGTGCTGGATTCTTGGACTCCAAACAGCTATCAGGAGGAAACCTTCATTAGAAAAGAGAAAGACATTTTGCAGGAAGAAGAATAAGAAAAATTAGGCATTGACTGCAGGCAGACAGGTCTGAGACTGAACTGATCTACACTTCCAGAGCCTAAGGGGCGAGGGGCCCCTGTGGGAAAGAGGATCACTTCGAAGAGATGATTTGAAGGTTATAGAATTAAAGGCATTCAACACAACCTTTCCTTTAAAGAAAAGAGATTCCCTGAGATCCGAAGCCTCTCTGCAGATTGCCCTCTGCGTCGGCAACAATTGGATGTAGCACACTACACTAAGCTCTCGGTAATAAGTCACATCCCTTGAGCCTCGAATCATGCCTATGGGGTCAATGTTAATGTTCTCGTTTTAGAGACACAAAAACAGAGGCTCAAAGACCTCAGCGACCTTGTTCAAGCTGGCATTCTATGCATGGCTGAGTTGGGAGCTGCTTCTGACTCTGGGCCGTTTTTGTCACGCGGTTTACCCACAGCTGCTAGCATCTCAGGGATATAGGAACAGAGACCAAGTTCGATTGGGTGAATTTGGGAGAAAATTGGGGGCAGGTTAGGTAGAGTGGAGTGAGGGGGGTAGATTGTAGGAAGGACTTAAGAATTTGTAGTGTGTCCTGTAGGCACTGATCTGATGGAGTCTGTGGTATGTCTATGGACAGGAAAGAGGGGTAGCCCACACCGGGAAAACACGGTCCTAATCTAGAAGGATCAAGGTTTAGACTAGGGAGGAGGTCTCACAGTAAAAGGCTTTTGAAGAGGAGTATTATCTCCTCACTCCAAGAATTCTGATGCAGAATTTTTTTTTTTTTTTAAATAGCATCATACTTTCTCCCATGAAGCCAGCTTTGCTCAGAACAGTGCGATGGAAAGGGAAGAATCTTTTGAATCAAACACAGTCGAGTCCAGGCTATGGACTTACCAGTTTTTGACCTTAGGCAAGTCGTCCAACCTTCCTCAGTATCGGTTTCCCCCTCTGTAAAATAGAGGTACTATTACTGCTCTAAAAAGCTTTCCCTACAATCCTTTACAGAAAGTGGGTGGGTTTACTCTCTCCTTGGGCTTCCTGGACCTGGCACTTGCTCTGTTATCACCTCGCGCACTGTATTTGAGTTTCGTTTTGCTTCTGTCTCCTCTTTTGCACTCCTGGCTCCTTAAAGGTTTCACATCATTGCATCTCTAGGCCCTGCATCAGTGTCTGGAAGGGGAGACACTCAGAGCCTCCTCACAGAGGAAACGCTGGCGGGGTAGGAAGCACGAAAGACAGGAAAGGAGGGATTTAGTTCAGCAAACTCCAGAAATCTAGACTCCGCTTCCCTTTACTCTGACACCTTCAGCTTCCTCTCTTTCCGATTTCTTAAGCCCTCGTCACAACCTCTGCCTCTAATCCACACAGAAGTGACATCTAAAGGGAGTAGTTTTAGGATAAAAAAAGGAAATATCTTTTCACAGGGGTTAGTAAGCTATCACAATGAAACATTGGTGCTTCACGGTTGGCAAAGCCCTTTCACTCACAGTGTCGTCTCTTCAGAGTCTAGCAAGTGGGCAGGCAGGACTATCTTCACTGTGCACACGAGGAAACCGAGTCTCAGGGAGGTAAGAACAAATATCGCACAGTTACTAGGGACCACGCTGCAACCCGAAGCCCAGCCCTCTGATGCCCTCTCTCTTCGCCTCCCTCAGCCTCCTCTCCCAAAGATAATGCAAAGCTAATAAGGCTAAAAATACTGACAGGAGAAAAGTTCCATTGACATCTCGGATGTGAGTCGGCTCTCCCGGAGTCTCAGCTGGGAGGACTGCGCAGCCTACACTTCCTGCTCACTCATTAGACAGGCCTTCCAGTCCCCGGGAGGAGAGTGGGTCCTGCAGAACTGAGATGGGAGCTGAATCACGGCGAGCCCGACTGTTTGATCAGAAGAGAATGGTGTGGGCGGTCACGTCCCAGACAGAAGATGCTCGGCCAGATGGAGACGCGCCTGTGCACTTGGATCCGCATCCGCGGTGCTGCTCTCTTTTGACTGAATGCTGAGCCGGCTGCAGCCGCAGAGCCACTCGCAGGTCGTGGAGTCCCCAGACCCCTCAGGCAGGGCCATGGCCGAGCGTAACCAGGGGCCACAGCCAGCCAGGGCGAGAGGCCAGGGCACCCAGAAGTGCAGACACAACCTAGTTCTCAGGAAGGAAATTTGGGCAGTGACAACAGCGTGGCAAAGATGCTATTTATACAACACCCATCTGGTGCACATTCTGGGTGCTTCCCTCAGACACACAACTCAAAGACAGCAGGTTCTCAGGCTGAAGCGAAGGACTTGCTCTGCCAGTGCTGAATGGCCCGCAAGTGTGTCCTTTCCAAAATCATCCTACTTAAATGGCGGGCTATGTGAAATACCTCCCTTTCCCCTCTGTAATGACCATCATGATCATTAGGACAGCCACAATTATTCTGTTCTCTGTGCTGACCATTTCTAATCTTTACAGCAATCCTGCTAAGCAGGTGTGTTCATACCCATGATGTATGCGGGGAGATGGGGATTCTCAAAGATTAATTAACTTACCCAAGGTCCAGCTGACTTGGGCGGCCCTGGGGCCGTAAGACCAGCCAACCTACCAGTTGCCTCTGCTGGGGTTGCAGCTAGCATCGGAACCAGGTCTCTGACTCCAAAGCCCAGCCCTGCTGACTCTGTTTCGCCCCCTGCACCCCCACTTGCCTCCTCCTCTCTGTTCCCTCCCCACTTCCTGGATGAAAAGAACCCCTGAAATTCATCTCCAGAGTGAGGCAAAATAACTGTTGCTCTCCCTGGCCCAGCACTGAGATTTTCTATGGCTTCAGTCCTCTGGAATTTGTAGGCAAATGTTACCCTTTTGTCTTTGGCAAACCAATTGCACGTTGCATGTTCCTGGCGCCTGGCTGAGACACTGCGAATCAGGAACGCCTCCGCCTGCCACCTCCAACTTCCTCCGCTCTTTCTCTGCCTGTCCTGTTCTTCCTCATGAGCACACCCAGGCGGTGCCAACAGTGCAGGAGTCTGTAGCTTAACGGGGCATGTGTCTGGCTCCTGTGCGCTCCTTCCGGAGCCCGGTGGGAGCCCAGTCAGTGTTTGAAGATGATCTGGGAAGTCATTTGTTTAACTTAGCCCTCCACCCTGTGTAGAATGGGAAGAAAAGAGGTCAGAAAAGGGATCTCAGTAGCCCTTTGAGTGCATTTATAGACATGAATGAAAGGAGAAACTTACAGATCTATAAATCAAATCAAAGTTGGAAAAATCCCAGGAAAACATGAACTAAGTGCTTATAACTTACTTTAATCACGAGAAAGAAGGAAAGGAGAGAGCAAGGAGCGGGGATGGGGAAAAACGATGCAGAAGCAGCATTCTCTGCCTTCTCCTGTGTGTCTCGTGCGATGGTGGGTGCTTTCAGACCAGAATGAGAGACAGACTTTGTTTTCAGTTTAGGTTTGTCACTAAATGATGTGTGACTTTTGGCAAGTCATTTCCCTCTATGGGCTTTGTTTTACATTCTAAAAAGTGTTGGTGTAGATAATCTCTAAACTCCCATCCAGGCTGATGTATCTGCAGATGTAGAAGCTGTATAGACCAGTGCTTCCTCCAGCACTGACTATGAGTGAACAGCGGCAGACCCCACACCCCGTTATTTCACATGGGGGCAGCCAGAGTCCTACCAGCAGTGTTTGCTCTGGAGCTCAGTGCTGGTGCCGAGGGGGGATGCGTCTCGTCTTTTCATTCAGGGATGCTACTCTTTCTTCTTATGTAGGTTGAAGATCTGGTTAGATTGATGGCCACCAGACTGGGAAGGCCACCAGATGTCATTGGCAGATCTGAGCCATCCACAAGGATAAGGGGTAAGGGATAAGGATAAGGATAAGTCGGTGCATGGAGATCAGGCAGGAGAGGAGGCGACAGGAAGGAGGAGGAGACACAATGTGCGGGCTGGCAGAGGTCAGCGGCCGAGTTGGGCCTGCGTGGAAGGGCTTCAGCCAA
Source organism: Indri indri (assembly GCA_004363605.1). Classification (NCBI taxonomy): domain Eukaryota; kingdom Metazoa; phylum Chordata; class Mammalia; order Primates; family Indriidae; genus Indri; species Indri indri. The sequence continues at coordinate 717 of RJWJ010003749.1, read as the reverse complement.
ATCCCTTGGCAAGAGCAGCTTGCTTTATTCAGGGAGATAAATATTATTTAGCCGAGTGCAATGGACTAGGATAGTAATTACTGTCAAGGGACTTGAGTTCTAGACTTGGTTCTGGCACTAACGGACACACACCTTTCCCTTCCTCTGCTCCCCTACAAAAGGAGGGGTGTGCACGGGCCTTTTCAGTGATGCCCGGCCACTATAGCATCTTGCTTATTTGCCCTGGCACCCTACAAAAAACCTAGAATCACACAAGTGCCCAGCTCACCGTGCCATGATGACTTTCATGCCCCTCAGCTTTCTCTCTGGACCCAAGTGATTGTCAAGAGAGGGTGTTCACCTTAGAGGTGGCCACTTTCCCTGGGGCCTCCACTCTTCTGACCCGGGTGCTGAGCTGAGCCACCTGGCTCCCCCCGACTCTCCTTGACTCTTCTCTGCCACATCCGTGTGTATTTGACCACGATCTGGAGGATACCTGTTGAGCATGTTGCCAGGGTGATTCCTGCATCAGCTGGAATTGAAGTAGACATTCTCTGAGATTCCCCTAATTCTGCAATGGAAAGACTTAAATCATTTCCAGAATCAGAAGGAAGAGGCATAGAAGAGAGAGACCAGGGTATGACTTCCAGGATATATATATATATATATATATATATATATATATATATATTTTAATTATAGTTAAGCCATTTTTTCTTTTCTTTCCTTTGCTTTCTT
>RJWJ010003748.1:18780-82948 GCA_004363605.1 Indri indri | reverse complement strand
GTGGCTGAAACGACTCGCTGTGCTGTGGTAGCATGAAGCAGCCATGGACAGTATGTGAAACAATGAGCGTGGTGTCTTCTAATAAAACATTTTTTAATAAAACATTTATTTACAAAAGCAGGCATTGGGCTTTGGTTTGCTGACTCCTGAACTATGACGTTCGGAAAACCGCTCCTGATCTGGAAGCGAATCGTGGCATCATTGCCCTCAGAAGACGAGCAGAACCAGTCCCAGACTGTGACAAGGGCATCTGCTCACCGGGCACTCGTGGGGTCTCTCGGCGGCAAGGGACTGGGGGACGGAGCGGAAGCAGATGAGGAATCCCAGGTGATTTCACACACTCAGATGCTCTCTCTTCAGCCCCAACCGCGACCATTTCCAGTATTATCACTCTTGCATTCTATGCTCTCTTTGAAGTCGTATCTGATGCTACTTTTCACCAAATTTCACCTCCATAAAAGCAGGGGTGCGCGTGTTTACGGCCAGTGGATAGCAGACACCACAGAAGGCAAGACGGCAAGGTACCCGCGGCCGGGAGGTAAGAACACAGGTACAGACAGCCACGATAAGCAGGGAGAACTTCAACACCAAATCCTTTGCGAAAAAGGAGACATATGCAGCAGTATGGACGGAAAGTTAAATGTGATTATATTTAATCTGAAGAGGGGAACATTTAAATTTTCAATTAAGATCCAACATAAATTGAATTCTAACAGCTTTACAGAGTGAAACTGACGTACGATACAGTGCATTCAATTTAAAGTGTACATTTCGATTAGCTCTGTATGGATCCAGGAAAGCATGGCCAAAGCCAGAATGAGGAACACACCCAACCCTCGCACTCCGTTCCCATAACCTCTCAGCGCCTTTCCCCGTTCCCAAGCAGCCACTGGTCTGTAGGTGTCTGCCCTTCTCCGTCAGCAAAGTCATTTTGAGCTTCCCCCATGTGGCCGCACGAATGGCTCATTCCTTTCCCCTGCTGAGCAGCATTTTATTAACAGGTCCCCACGGTTTGTTCACCCAAGACTCGTGGCGGGACATGCTGGCTGTTTCCACCATGGGGCTGTCACCAACGAACTCCACGGACATTTTCGTAAACGGTTTACAGAGACGTATGCTTTCACGTCTCCTGGATAAATGCACAGCGATGGAATGGCTGGATCACACAGCAGGTGTAAAAGTTTAAGTTCTTCACGAATCGCCAAGTAGTTTTCCTCAGTCGTTGTACTATTTTACATACTGTCTGCGCGCTGCAGTTACTCCGCCGATACGTGGTGTTCATGTCAGGCTTTGGGGGCACTGGCCAGGTTCCGTGTGGATGGCCCTGCAGTTTACCGACCATTGGCCCGTGTGACTGAAGACATCCAGCAGGACCTCACTGTGGCTTTATCTGGTTTCCTGATGGCTGCTGACGTTGAGCGTATTCCACGCACTTATTCGCCACCCGTTTCTCCTTTGGGTGAAGTGTCTGTGCAGGTATCTTGGCCATTCTTAACTGGGTTGTTAGTTTTCTTCTTATTACATTTTGAGGGTGTTTTAGAGGTTGCCCAGACACGTCCTTATCACAGACGTAAACTGCAAAGGTCTTTTCCAAATCAACGGTCTATCTTTTCATTTTTGAAATAAGAAGATACTCTTTATTATAAAGCAAATTAAGAATGAAGAATTAATTAGTGAATTAAGAAGTGATTAATTTGGTGACTGATAAATTCACATTTCTCAGAAAACACTGTACGACTTGTAGTGCAGTGGTTGAAACTGTCACTCTGTCTTCTCTAACCCTCCCTCTTCGCTGCTTGTGTGGCTGCAACCTGGGCAAGACGTGCTGCGTCACACCGAGAAACCTCATCAACTTTGCCCTCATAGAACTGAGCACAGACGCCAAGAAAGCTGGTACAACACCAAGACTGAGTTAGCCAAACAAAGACGGACAGAAATTGAATCCAAAACGGAGAGACCTGCGTATAGACAGGGACGGAGGAATGAAAAACCATGGCATTTCCCCAGGCATCATGAGGTAGCGTATTATCAGACTTCAGAGCAAGTGGCTGGGTCGGCAGTCAGTGTAAGACCATGTTCATAGGCAAGTTCTTCCAAAACGTCGAGGGAAAGGTTCATGGATTTTAACTGCTCTGGACTTCAGAGCAGAGAATGAAACAGAACTTGAGTATAACATTAATGTAGACCTTTACACTAAAAGATGCCATATAAAAGGAAAAATCACAGACTAATCGAGGATACCTATAAAATTCTAACATATTAGCAAAGAAAATCTAGTGTTTGTTAAAAGTATAACACAAGAAGACCAAACGAGATTTTCCCAGGAATATAATAGTTATAAATGTATTTTGTTTATTTTTATACAGAAATCTATACATATTTAATGTACACATCTTGATGAGTTTGGCAATAAACATCTACCCCTGAAACCTGTGCATGGGACAGGTTATATCACAATCCACACCATAAACCTCTCACCTTCTCCAAATGTTTCTTTCTGCCCTATCCCTTGTTATCATTTCTGTGTGTGATAAGAACACTTAGTGTCTACCCCTTAGACAAAATTTTAGTATACAATACAGTACATCACTTTCTAAAAAGTATCTTTTGAAGAGCAGAATTCTTAATTATGATGAAGTATTATTGTATGCATGATGCTTTTGGTGTCTTAAATCTTTGCCCAAATGAAAGTCACAAAAATTTTCTCCAATATTTTCTTGCAGAAGTTTTAGAATTTCAGGTTTTACATCTACATCTCTCACTCATTTTGAATTAATGTTTTATATGGTGCAATATAAGTATCAACATTTTTTAGGATTTTTGCACATAAATATCCAATTGTTCCCGCACCATTTGCTGAAAGACTACACATTCTCTGCTGAACTGTCTTTGCAACTTCATCAAAAATCAACAGACAGGTAAGTGTGGACCTATTTCTGTATTCTCGATTCCACTCCCTTGACATATTTGTCTATCTTAATGTTAGAACATGCTTTGTCTTCAGCAGTGTGGCTTTAAAATCAGTCTTGAAGGCAAGAGATATAAGTCCCCCAACTTTCTTCTTCTTTTATGATTGTTTTGGTTATACTAGGTTTCTTGCATTTCTGTATGAATTTTAAAATTATATCGTCCGCCTAGTGCAGTGGTTCATGCCTGTAATCCCAGCACTTTGGGAGGCCGAGGAGGGAGGGTCCTTTGAACCCAGGAGTTTGAGACCAGCCTGAGCAAGAGTGAGACCCCATCTCTACAAAAAATAAAAAAGTCAGCCAGGCACAGTGGCGCACACCTGTAGTCCCAGCTACTTGGGAGGCTGAGGCAAGAGAATTACTTGAGACCAAGAGTTGGAGGCTGCAGTGAGCTCTGATCATACCACTGCACTCCAGCCTGGGCAACAGAGTAAGACCCTCATCTCTTAAAAAAAATTGTTGTCAATTTTTACAAAAAGTCCTGGTGAGTTACTGACTGGAATTGTGTTGACTCTATAGAACAAGTTAGGGAAGATTGTCTCTAATGTCATAACAATATTGTCTTCCAATTCATGAACAAGTGTATCTTCCCATTTATCTAGGTTTTCTTTCAAATCTCTAAGCAATATTTTGTAGTTTCCAGTGTACTGATCTTGTACTTAGTTTGCCAGATCTATCCTTAAGTATTACGTATTTTACTGCAATTGTCCACAGTATTTTTTGGTAGTTGCAATTTCTGATTGATCATTCCTATTAATAGTATATAGAAATTAAACCAATTTTTGTATGTAATCATATATCCTCCAATCTTGTTAAACTCATATATCAGTTCTGATACCTTTTCTGTGAATTCCAGTGGATTTCCACACAGACAATCTGCAGACAGAGTCTTACTTCATCCTTTCCAATCCGATTCCTTTTATTTCTTACTCTTGGTTTATTGCATTGACCAGAACTTGGCTTAATGCTTGACTAGATCAAGTGTGGTTTTTCCTAGGAATGCAAGGCAGGTTTAACAGATTAACGTATGAAAAGCAGACAGTGTAACTCCCCACATTAACAGATTAAATATAAAATGTGTTAATGTGGGGAGTTACACTGTCTGCTTTTCATACGTTAATCTGTTTACTGTATAATTTTAAAATTATATTACCATTATTTAGAAAAAGTGTGTACCTGTGTGTCACATTTTATATTTAATCCCCCCCCAACACACAGGCATTTAACAAAATCTAGCATTCCTGATTAAAAACTCTAGCAAAGTAAGAATAAAAAGAAACTTTCTCGACCTGATGAAGCTCGTTTTTGAAAAAATCTACAGCCAATATCACACTTGGTGGTGAAAGACTGAGTGTTGTCCTCCTAAACAGCAGGGAAAAATAAGGATGTCCACGCTCACAACATCCACTCAACAATAAATCTGGTTCTAATCAATTGAACATCTACATTTTAATCTGTCGTCATTTGCCATCGACTTAAAGGACTTTAAACTTTCTTGAAGGTCAGGTTGGATGGTAATAAACTCAGCTTTCGCATATCTAGAGAAGTATTTATTTCACTTGCATTTTTGGAAGATATTTTCGCTGGGTAGAGCATTCTGAGTTGGCGTGTTTTCCCTTCATTATTTAAAGGTGTTGCTCAGTTGCGCGCTCCTGACGGAGAGAAATCTACGACATCCCGTCTTCCCTCCTCCAAGCAGGACTCCTCGGCACGTTCCTGCCACGTGTTCTTCTCTCCGGCTTCTTTTAATATCTTCCCTCTATCCCTGGATTGAAACGACTTCATTATGATAGAACGTGCTGCAGTTTTCTTCACGTTTCTGGTACCTGGGATCATGCAGATGCACGGTTTTCATCAAACGTAGATATTTTCCGCCATTGTCTCTTCAAACGCTTTTCTACACTTTGCTCTCTGCTCCTATCTCTCCCCTTTCCAGGAACTAGGATCGCCCCAATGTTATAATATGGCATGTTTGGCAAACATTTTTTCCTAGTGATAGACATGTCCGTTATTTCCAGGTGGTTTTGTTTGTTTGTTTTTGTTTGTTTTTGCCTCTTAAAGCCATGCTGCAATACTGATTGAATTTTAACTTGCTGGCTGCTGGGTATGTTTATATTCCAATAAATCTTGAGTTTTGTTCTGAGAAGCAGTTAAATTACTTGGCTCCTTTCTGGCATTTTTTTTCTAGCTTTGTTAGCTAGACCCAGAGCAGTGTTTAGTCTGGGGCTGAGTCTTCCTCAATACTGTGGCAAGACCCTTCGCAGTCTTCTAGGTGATGCCCAGTGAGTTACTGCTCTGTGCGGTGACCGGCACCGCTACTAGCTCTGAGCGAGCCCCAGGATTTTCTCTGCTTTGGGGGGATCATTTCCTCAGCTGTGGGTCTTCTCCTGTGCACTACTCGGCAGTCAGCTAACACATGGGCTGGATGGACCCTGCTGAACACAGCGTGGGATTCTCTCTATGCAGCTTCCTCCTCTCTGCGCCTCTGCCCTGAAATTCCAGCTACCTGGATCTCCCCGAACTCCGAACTCTGCCTTCTCGACAGGAGGGGACTCTAATCCCTGTTCAATCCCCAACCCTGCTGCACAGACAGTAAACTGAGGCAATCACGGCTCACTTCACTCATTTCCCACCTCTCAGCAACCACTGTGCTGTCGACCGATGCTCAGCATCTCGGGACTGTCCTTCCACGCCTTGTCCAGTGTCTCAGCTGCTTTGGTCACGATGGTATGTGGTCCTGTCCAGAAGCAGAAGTTCACATAGCCTGAATTTGGTAAGATTTCATTCCGTCCCATATCAAGAAATACCATAATTCAATGTGGACCAAACTTCTTTAAGTACTTAACACTCAATTAGAAAACATTATTAAAAATGAAACCTAAAAATTATCATTCTTTGGGAGCTAGTGACGCTGCTGAGTGGTAATCTCACCCGAAAGTTCTGCACAAGCTTCTCTGCTCACCAGTGACTCAACACGCAAGCACGGTTTGCCGTTATGACCAAGAACGGAGTTGACGGAATAGCTGCCGTCTTGAAGACGAAATCTTCCACAGTGAGAATAATTTCTTTAAGGAAGAAAAATCTCTATAACCACAGGCCAGACGAAGGCTGGGGCAGAGTGACAGAGTGTCACAGGCGCCAGCGTGAGGAACGCAAGAGCCTGGAGGGCAAGAGAGTCGCTGGGGCGCCCGGCCCACGACCGCCCACAGGGAAGCTCTGCTGCAGGCCACGCTGTCCCCACAGTGGCTTCCCACCTTCCCCTTCCCATGTCCCTAGCGCAGTCACGAAATGGACTGACCATTCACATAAAGATATTCACGTTAATGACTCAATAATTACCCCGCAAAGAGCATTTGGGTCATAAAAGAAAAGAGAGATCAATGCTCAACTCAAAGAAATCATTAGTGGCAGACTTTCAGGAAGCCGTAATTAGTCCGGGAGGCACAGACTGTAGGGCAGTGAGTGACCTGATCATCTCCACTCAGACACGCAGATCAAGCATGGTCACTGGGATTGGGGTAGGACTTCAGAACGGCACTACAGTGCCTGTTATGAAAGGAGACGGGGTTATAATCTCAAACAGGCCACTCGGAGGAACGCGGACGCAAATTAGAGCACGAGATTTCCTCTGAGGCTCTATAACTGGAAGTCCATACAGGAAACTGGGAATCAGTGTCCACACTAACTGAGGTTAAAGTTATATTACTGAAGGTTTCAATAATCATAGGAAAAGAGGTTAAAGAAATTCAGCTTATTTTAAATAAAGAAAAATTAAAACCTTATTGTTTCAAAAAATTAAAGAGACTGAGTGATGGTGAGCTGCATGTCTGTTGATATCAGTAAAAAACATGGCATTACACATCAAATGATGAAGAAACTTATTTCCAGTCTAGCTCACTGACAAGCGTAAGGAAACCTCAACCCTAGCTCCTTCTGCAAGGTTGGAGACAGGCAGCGAGTCGGCGCCGGGCTCGTGCGTGAACCTGCGGCTCCGCTCATCCAGCGTGTCCCTGCCCTGCAAACCGCCACGGGTGGTCGGAGTTACATTTGGGTGTTCTTCCCCTAGGAAATCTGAATTGAATCTTTTCAAGGGAAAGGCACAAAAATGTTTATATTTACAATAAAATATTTAAAAATAACTCACACAACTTCTGGATTTATCATGCGTCCATAGGACTCAATGAATATCCTGACAAATTAACTAAAACAAATGTTGGTCTGATTGTTAATGCAATCTCCATATTAAGCAAATGAGACATGTGGTATATTCTCATAAAAGACCTGATGGTTATATTTGATATATTATGATAACTGAGTTTCATATAAAGGTATTTAATCGTCGTAAATTCTAAGTTCTGCCACAAAATGCTCTGATATTTAACATTTAAAAACCCTTTTTAAAGACGCTGTTTTGCCACAGTGGCAGATTAGGGGCTGGGCTTCCTGGGGAACTAAGAATGCTAGACAAAATATAATTTAAAAACCTCCCTGAATGTAACAGCAGATGACAGAGGAGTAAATACATTCATGGCTGAGAAGAGAGGAGAATCCAGAGAGGTAGGTAGAAGACCAATCCGGCTTTGGACTCGGGCATTTGCCAAATCCGGTGGCAGCACCACTGAATTTCGCCAACTCACAGAGCTCAGAAGACAGACAGTCCCAGGCCCACCCAGGCTGGAACATCTAAGAAAATAACTCCCCGAATCTGGGGCTCCCAAACCTGGGGCTTCCAAGTAGGAAGAAGAATGAAAATTAAACTCATACCACTCCAGGTATTTGCACAAAACTGATTTTCTAGAAGCTTGAAAACTAAGTAGAGGGGATAAAAGAAGTATCCTCTGAGACCTCATAAGTAAAAACCATCCCCAAAACAGGTTTGTATTCTGAAATGATATTATCATTAAATCCTAATGCCCCGGCCGGGTGTGGTGGCTCACGCCTATATTCCTAGCACTCTGGGAGGCCAAGACGGGCAGATCGTTTGAGCTCAGGAGTTCAAGACCAGCCTGAGCAAGAGCGAGACTCCATCTCTACTAAAAAAATAGAAAGAAATTAGCTAGACAGCTAAAAATATATATAGAAAAATTAGCCGGGCATGGTGGCACATGCCTGTAGTCCCAGCTACTTGGGAGGCTGAGGAAGTAGGATCACTTGAGCCCAGGAGTTTGAGATTGCTGTGAGCTGACACCACGGCACTCTGGCCGGGGCAACAGAGTGAGACTCTGCCCCCCCGCAAAAAAAAATCCTAATGCCCTCAAGCAGGTAATTTAGTTGAAACTGACCGTTAGCTGTTAGTACCCACAGACAGCCAATGAAGCAAAAAAAATTCCTTTCAGCTTTATTAAAGCAATAAAGACTTTCAATCTGCTACAAATTATTCCCAAGTATTTACAAGGCTAACATAGTCTTGACACCAAAACCCAAGAGCAGTAAGAGAAGGAGAGTTTCAAGTCAATTTCACTGACCAACATAGAAACAAAAATTTCAAACAAAGTAACAAAAAACTGAACACCAGGATGTTAAAAAAAAATACATTATGCCCAAATTAGGTTCAGCCTAGGAATGCTAAGTAGGTTAATATTAGTAAATTATTCTAATTCACCACATTAAATGATGAAATAAGGATAATCACATTATCTTAGTAAACACAGAACTTAATCTGATAAAAGGTATCGATGTTTTTGTTTTTGTTTTTTAAAAAAGATGCCAAATAGATAACTGATAAACAATTGAAAGCATCCCCTTTGAAACTGAGAACAGAGCAAGTTAGCCTCAGTCCTCACTTCTACACAACACTGGAAGACTGTCACCAGAGCAAAACAAAAAAAATTAAATTAAATCAAAAGCATAGGGTATATAAACGAAGAAACAAAACTATATGTTTATTTGCAGATGATCTGAGTGCCTATACGAAGAATATACCGATAAATCACTAAAATTAATGAGAGGTTGTCAAGGATGTTGGATAAAAACTGAAAAGATCAAAAATTAAATACATTTCTACTCATAGCATCAAATGATTTAAAAAGAAATTTTTAAAAAGATACATTGTCATCAAATAGAAAATACATGAATAAATCTATCAAAAACATGCAAAAAAACTATAGATAAAATATTATTATAAAAATTTATCAAACAGTATGTAAAGAAGGCATAAACAAGTACAGATACAGATACCGTATTGTAGATCAGAAGATTCAATATCATAAAAACAATTCTAAGCTGACCCGCAGACTTAGTGCAATTCCAGTTAAAATCTCAACAGTGAGACCTGTTGAGTTGATTTACAAGTTGATGGGAACACAGAAGTCCACATATGACCGATGTCCCCCTGAAGAGCACCACCAGGGAGCGTGACACCAAGTGTCAGGAATTACACGCAAGTCCAGGGGATCTCAGCACCAGCTCATGAGCTCACAAAACAGTTTTTTAATCCTGTGTGTTTTATCTGACTCATCCGTCAGCCACTAAGGCACGGAGCCAGGGAGAAGTTGTCTTCACCTCCCCCTGTTCTTTCGTCCTCGGGCTTCCACTCCACGGCCAATTGGTCCCGGGTCTCTCAGCTACGATCCGATCCCTTCTGTGACCACCGCGGAGGTCCACATGCGAGTGCTCACCAGGCTCACCTGCCTCCCACCGGAACCTGGGTCTCCCTGCCCACCGCTCCTCACTCCGCCACCAAGCTCCCCAGGCTGTCCTTGCATCGTCTCATCTTTATAAAACCTCACTGTCATCAAGCCATGATCTGCTTTATGTTTTCGGTAAGGCCACACCCTGGGCGTTAAAACTCTTTACAATGTATCTTCCAGAAAAATTTCTTGCCGAAGTTTAAATCTTTCCACACCCTCTGCTCAGTCCACATTAGACTATTTGTCACTGCCTGTACTTGCATGAAATTCATGAACTTTTATAGCTATAGCTGTTATCTTCATTATCTAACTCGGAAGTTTTGCCCCACCTTTTCTCTAAGAAAAACATTACAGGGCTTCAAGAACCAGCTCAGAGGTCCCCTCCCCTGAGAACCCTTCTCTATCCCAAACATAACTGAGGGTTCCCCCCCTGCGCTACCAGGGTACCGCTGCCTTTCCCTACCCCAGCAACAACCAACTGCGGAGCGAAAATATTCAAAAATAGATAAATAATAATGCAACAGTGAAAAAACAAAGTAAAAATACAGTATGACAACTATTTACATAGCATTTACATTGCACTAGGTATTACAAGTAATCGAGAGGTGATTTAAAGCATGTGGGAAGATGTGCACAGATTATATGCAAATACTACACCATTTATATAAGTGACTGGCACATCTTCCAAGTTTGGTATCCACAGGGTTCCTGGACCAACCCCTAGCAGATACCAAGGGAAGACTGTATTTTGTTTATTGCATTTTCATATTGATAGTTAAGATATTAGTTGCTTTTCCTGCAGATATTGAAATCCTTATAGAAGGGAATACACCTTGTTTGTAGCCCCCAAGCATATATCTGAAATGGATCAGGTATAAAATTCTATCTGTACTAATTTACATCGTAGAGTGCATCAGTTTACCAAGACCTTACAAATTTAATCTTAACATGTTCTATAGACTAGGATCACTATCCCAACGTTACAGAAAGTGGACTGAAGTGCAGAAGCCCTAAGTAGGTAGAACAAGACCATATAATTAAACACAGAGGAGCCAAGATCTGCTCCTAGGTCTTCTATACAATATCCAGTGCTCTGTTAATTAAATTACACCACCTAGATTCATGCTATTAATATCTATTGAACTTCATTCTCTACTATTATAAAAGCCTCAAGATCGAAACTTCCTTTGGTGATTTGTTTGAAAATTTAGACTCTTCATTAAAAAAATTCAATATAAAATAAGTCAACATGACAAAAAGAGTAGTCCCTTGCTAGATAATTCAAATAAACTGAAGGTTTGTGAAACTGAATTGTATGTAGATAATTAACAATCTACGCTTGTGCCATGCAGAAGAATGTTTTCAAGGATACATACGATTAATTAATCAATATAAGAATATATCTGCTAAAGTGTCATGTTTTTGGTAAAATGCTTTAACCTGGAAAAACAAAAATTTTCAGTTCTTATTCTTGTGGCCTGCAGCTCTTGTTCTCTCCATCACCAACACTGACCTCAGACTTGGGACAACTGGCTTTTCCCGTCCCGTGACCACGTTCCGCTTTCTCAGTGCCCAGCTTCTCTCGACTGAGAAACAACCCGACTGAGCACCTTGACTCTGAGGGCAAAGTGACGCCGTATGCTCCGATAATTGCTTAGGCTATGCCTGCTGCATACCCTGCCGCTCTTTTTTGCAAATTGTTTTCACTGATACAATGAGATGGGGAAAGAGAGATGGAAAATTAGGCATAAATTGGCTTTCAAAGCTAATTCTGGCAAAGACAAGTTGGGAAACTGCAGAGTCTGCTGCCGCTGCAGGCTGCCATGATTTGGCCGAAACCTTGAAACACCTGAGCAAGAGTGACCTGACCCAGGAGACCCGCGAGCACCTCCCCTTCCGCTCTGTGCACGTGCGGTTCGCCAGCACTGCAACTCCCGAGGAGCTCTTGCTTGCATGTCAGGGACGGTAGGATTCAGAAAGCTCTGAGGCTCGAGCAGCCTTAGAGATTTCCAAGCCTCGGAGGCTCAGTTCTAGGAAAACCGAAGGGTGCCAGGTTTACACACAAATACGACGGCAGAGCCACCCGAGCTCACATCTCTTGACCACCTGTCCAGCCCGCCTTCCAGTCTCTATGCCACCGCCCATATCATTTAAAGAATGCAGAAGTTACACTCACCCCTCAAAATCACAGTAGAACAGTGCAAATAAAAGGAATAGACATGCAATTCACTTGTTATTGTTGTTTGTTTTTGCTTCTCCGGACCTGCACACAAAGAAAAGTGAACCACATTATCTTGTATTTAAGAACAAGAATACAGTGTGGAGAGAAAAGCGCTCTACTGGGTAATGTGGGAAAATACGACAAGTTGAAATTTTTAAGTCAAGCTGTTTGAGCCAGAGGAAACGGGAATCATGACCGCGGACACAGGCTGCTTCTACGCATCTGCCTAAGTCACCATGGCTGCTCTCACTCCCATCCCCTGCCGAAAACCGAGGCTTCAGAACACTCACCCAAAGCTGCCGCGCTCCCCGCAAAGCTGCACTCTGCACATAACTTGGGTAAAAAAAACTTCCAGGGATAATGTGTAAGAACACACACGTTCAGATTATCATGATTTATAATACTGTCCATTTTCAAATGCTAAATTAAAATAACAAGCACATGATTATGTGATTAATATATAAGCAACTATTTACACATGAACTGACATCCACCCGCAAACAGCAACGCGAGGCCCTACATCTCACTTCACCGCCCTTAACTCCCAGCATAAATCCGTGCTTCTGTCTCAGCAAGTGGTCGATAAACGTTTAAGGAATTAACGAATGTTTGTAGTTTAGAGCCATGCGCTCTACGCTTAGCTCTGCGAAAAAAACACGGATCGTGAATGTGTAAGCTCTTCAGATCAGCCCAGATGGCAAATAAAATCCGAACCAGAAATTCCTGAAAGACAATCCATATCTCCAAGGTTCCATCCACACTTCAGTCAATCTGCATCAGCAACTGTCAGAGTGTATCAGGCATACAAGCAAACAGCCAGGAGAACGCCACATAGGAAATGTTTCTATCGGTTGCCTCTGATATCTTTTCAAACAAAAAGGCCTATGTGGGGTTTTATCTTCTCAATCAAAAGGTTTAAAAGGTTTAGAAGACTTGACGTATGAAGGAATGTTTAGGCATGGGAAGAAAAAAGACCTTTATCCCGCAAATGTTTTAATAAAGATCATCTTTCCACAAATAAGTAGTTGCAATTAAAAAAAACTTCCTCAATATTTATACTCCCATAGTCTTTATACTACCCTGAATAAAAATGATAAAGTGTTTGCTACATTCCAAAGCGATGTGTACTTTACATTCCTTTAACTCTTACATTAACACCAAGAGGATCATAACATCATCTCCACCTACAAATCAGAAAACTGAAACGTAATGGGGTGAAAGAGCTTGCCAAAGCCACACACAGTTACCACGCGGGAGGCTCCACGTCAGCACCTACGTCCCCCTCACTGCAAAGCCCAAGTGTTTAATAGGTCATTATTCTGCCTCTCTGAAACCTTAAAAAATAATTTTTGAAGCCGACTCCAATTTGCAAGAAGGCAGGAAGGAAGGAAGGAAAGAAGAAAGGACGGGAGGGAGGGAGGGACAAACTGGGGCAGCACAGAGCCCAGAATTCTGGATTCAAATTCTGATTCTACCTTGGGTGACATAAATCAAGTTATCTGAAAATACTTATGAACACCACTCAGTACAGAGATGAGATGCATATGGGGTGCTTGGTTTTGAAGCACACAGTTTGGGTAGCACACAGGTTGGGTATGAAGACGTACTCCACTTCTGAGTTCCGTTATACAGGCTACAGATATACGCCTATTGTCAGTATCTTCATCGTGGACCACACTGCCGGTGTATCCTGTGCTCACCCTCTTCTTCCCGCATGCTAACTCTTGGTCACTAGTTCACCTGCAAACTGCTCACAGATCTCTGTGCAGACAGACACACAAGGCAACACAAGGTCCCCGACTTAGGTCTCTAATTCTAGTACCCATCCCAGGTGGCAAATCCCAACCACCCCAACCCCGGAGCCTGCCTGCCGGCCACAGTCCATGCAGGTCCAGATATATATGGACACTATTTCTTTTCCTGGGACTGAAAACTAAACATACGGAAAAAAAATTTCCCCTCATTCTTAGGTAGAAAGAAAGAGGCAGATTTTGTTCTTATCCACTTGTTAGAAAACAAGTATAAGCAGGAATTCTTCCTCTTAGAAAACATGATAATTTGCTAAAAGTAACATATTTCCTTCAAAGAAACTGTAATACTTGCATAGTAAATAGTTCATAGAGTATATACTTCAGGTTTGCCAGACTTCCTACCCTTAGGAAACCAGGCTGGAATTCCAAGAGGTGTATTTAACCCTATTAACCTGAAAAGTTTTCAAGCCTTTGACCTTAAGCCTTTTAAACAAGTCAGGATTGGAAAAGACGAAGGTATGTGAGTAGCTCACACGGCATATCTGTTTTCTCAAAGGCATCTGCACATCATTTACACGCAGAGTGCGCACTGCAAACCACTTTCCTGAGTCATGGCGTTTGAAAGGATGTTCTGCACTTGCTCGAGCTCATAGTCACGAATTCCATGAACACTTGGAGCAAATCTACAGTGTGAAACAACGTAACACGTGAGCACACAGATGTCAGAGCCTGTGCCAGCAGCGGGACACCGGTGAGCGAATCCCAGCAAACCCGGCCCAGCCCCTGCCCTTGCAGATGCGGAAAGCCTGTGTCCTGAGTTAGGTTCTCCGGGCAACACACAGCGGTGTCTCCCCTGCACTAATTTAGCCCTCTAATATTTCCCAAACCCGGTTAAAATTAGTCGTTTGCATTTCATTTGTTTCATACACAATTAGGGTATTTCCTTTGTAATTTCTCAAACTCGGAGAATCCTCCCTGGACAGAACGCAGGGCCTGCGTGGTGCGCAGTCACACAGTGCTGGTCTCACTCCGATGACACCGTGTGCGGCTCACACAATGCAGGAACATGGAGAGCCGGGCGTATTCTCAAGGAAGAAAATCAGACCGGATGGGCACTCATGGCACCAACACCATCGCTCCGATGGACAGTCTTACCACGCTGGTGCTGCCTCCAGAGCTGGTGTGAGGGATTTCAAAAAAAGAAAGTCATTTCAAATACAGAACCCAAGCTCAAGTTCTTGCCACTTGCTACCTGTGATGACACCCCAGCCGCTGAACCTCTCTGAGTGTGTTTCCCCCTGTGTCCAAAAGGGACAATAACATTAATTTACGGGTGAAGACAGGAGACCCTAGAATTTTTTAACGTGAAATGTGGACGTGTGAAGATGATTCCTGCACGGGTGAGGCACTCGGGATGTGCGAGGACTCATTCTCATCTCTAATGTTCTCCGTCAGCTGTTTTCTAGCTATCCGTGGTGCTCCATCCTGGGGTACTTCAAAGGTTTTAACTTCCACACAACGAGATCATTGCACGAAATACTACAGACCCTCAACCAACAGGCATTTCTGACCAGAAAAGACCAGGACAGAGGAGCCGAGTTTCATCCTCTCTGGATGGTCAGTCACCCGCACCAATGCCACCGTGGGTTCCAACACGGCCCCAGAGCCTGAGACCATCCCAGTACACACATCAAATCCACTCACAGCCACAGAGAGAGCTCAGAGGACACTGATAACAGCAGCCAGGCCAGGAGCCGCCAGAGGTGACTCTGCAGAACACAGCCCATGTGCTGACAGTTTAACAGGGACGAGAACCGCGAGGAATGAGGGAGATATTCCGCCCTCCCACCCTCCACTCTGCCTTCCCCATCACACAGACTGAACGCCGTCAACAACGCAGATGGTATCAAATTCTGATAGCAAATACACGGTTCTTATCTCTATTTCTGTAACCACTCCCTTGATTTGTAAAATGGTGTAGTGTGTTAAAAGCCGTTGAAGTCTTTTTTGAACAATGAGTCCAATGCTTTGAGCAACATACTGACATATAAAATTAGATTTCATTTAGGAAATCTAATTTGGACCTACTACTTAATGTATGGTTTTGACTTTTTAGAGTTATTATTATTCAAGGACTTTTTTTAATATGATTCATAGCAAATTTTTTTAGTTTAAACTATAAAAGAAAATCACATAAGAGCTGAGTAAGATAAACACCTCCTTGCTGCACTTTCTGGATTTCAATTAACACCTAATTCACTACCCTTCTTAACACAAATATGTAGTCAGCTCTTTAGAAAAGCTTGACAAGATTAGCACAGGTTTTGCAAGGAGCTGACAAAAGTCCATTAGCCAGCCCACAACTTCTTCAAACCCAACAGGCAATACCCCATTTTCAGGGCTGACCATGGCAGACCTAAACAAACAAGCAAGGGGTTCCCTCCTCCTGCTTTCTGGAAAAGAACACATTCTATGCGGTTCATTCCACAGCTTTGAGGCTATACATTTTTTTTTTTATTTTCCTCTCTAAGTGTTATTATTCAATACACAACTCAAGGCAATAAACCACTAAGGCCATATTGCTAAATCATTTTGCTGTATCCAGGGTTGGGGAGAGAACTCTCCACTCCTCAATTTAGGAAGGACCAGTCCACGATTAATTCCAGATCTTGGAATATGAAAGAACTGTGAGAAGCTTCACACTGTCCCAGCAGAGGAAACCCTGCGTGCTCAGGAATCCACCAGGCACCTGAGCCCTCCCAGCCCCACCCGGCTCCAGGCAAGATACTGCGCGAAGGCGTCCTGCCACTGGGGGAGCAGCACAGCCCCCACCCAGACACCAGATGGGCCCAGCAGGATACACGATGCCTCATTTTAAATGGATTATTTGCTTCTGTCTTTCCTAAGCATTCTCAGAAAAGCTTATGGAAGGTCTGAGTTTTAAATATTATAAGCAGATGGGTCTAAGCACTATTAGAATAAACTAATATTCTAAAATGAATGATGGCAAATCGTCAGCACTTGATACTTTCTACCTGGGTTCCAGAAGAATTTAAAGGCTAGCCACTTGCCAGTAAACTGTCATTTCAGGCCTCAGTGACTGAGAGGTCTGAAGGAATATCAATGCGGCCAACAGCCATAAGGGCTACAAGGAGTGTGCATTTAACTACAGGCACGTGAGGCACAATTTCACATCAGGGCAAGTTGCTAAGATGTTCAAAAGTAGGATTCACGCGTGCACAGTGGGTGAAGCAGTATGGTTCCCGTAGAAGAAACTAAACGTGGCTTATATCAGACTTTCACAGAAAAGGACGTCGTCGTGAGGGTAAGAGGAAAATCTATGGAATTATATGTTAACTCTTTCAAAAAGCCTTTGGTAGGCTCTACACATTTGTAATTGTTTCACCATGAACTAAGGAGGCCTAAACAGAGAAGGCAGGGCTGATGAGTACCTACTTGAACAGAAACCACAGGGATTCCATGTGTTATTACACCAACTAGCTAAGAAAAGGCATCCCAGTTGGGTTTAGAATTTGCAAATGACACTGTCCTCTCCAGACACAAAAAGTAGGAAAATCTCAGGATACACTGTAACCAACCAAAAAAAAAGGGAGCTTTACAACTGGTTTAGTCTGAGGATATTACATTTAAGAAAAAAAGGAAATCTACCTTTTTCATACTTAATAGCAGGAACTGCCAAATATGGTCGCAGGCCCTCAGGACCAAGACCAGAGAACCACAGTTAGCGAATGAGGCGTAGATTCAGGTACACAGAGCATGACACCTTACCCATCCCTCTCGCAAGCCTGTGTTTTGGCCACTTCTAAGTTGGCACCAGAGACAGGAGGAGAAAAAAAATTCAAGATCTGAGAAATAAAAACTAAAACAGAAAAATCTGGTTAGGAAAAGCAGCTCTAAGAAAGTCATTTAAAAGGGAGAACAGTCTAGCAAGGTGCAGGCTGAAAAATAAATGGGTGTTTAAAATTAGGAAGAATAAAGACACGGAGTTGAACATCAAATTCTAAAATTGCACACCTAAGAGGCTGCCAGTCCAGCTGGCAAGTACAACATCCAGGACCAAGAGAATGATATAATTGTACCTAGAAATCATAAACTTAGGAAAATTATCCCAAGAGCTAGTATAGTAGGACAGCAGGACACTGGTTATGAAGAGAAGCAGAAAGCAGAAGTCTCTAGGATGCCGAAAGCCATTCTATATAAAGAGGCTGGTAGATGCCGCTCTAAAGAATTTAACCTTGCAAGTCACTGACCTTTAATGCTTGGATTTTTTTTTTTTTTTTTCCTGAGAAAAGGAGTCATTTACTCAGGAGCTTCAAGGTAGAGAGTCTTTTTTTTTTCCAGGATGTTCAGACACATCTACAGAGAATAAGAACCCCCTCTGGACAAACATTTTACCTCTTCAGCCTTATAAGCCTCTACCCATCATTCAAAATACCAGTATCTTCAATCTCTCTTATTAGACATTATATGTCCAATTGCCTGAGCTATCTTAGTGTTTCCTTAAATACAAAAAAGCAAGAAAGAACAAGGATGGAAGGAAGAAAGGAAGGCAGGGAGGAAGGAAGGGGATGTGTCGGCACAGAGTTGGTTCCTCAGGTCTCCACTTTTCCAGGTAAGCTCTACACAGATCTGGCAGAAGATTAACTTGCAAACTGAATTTGCCAGGCTCTTTGCAGACACCAATACTCAGATTAACGCTTATTGATGCCCTACCACAGTGAAACAGGACACCTCAGCCTCTGCTCTGGAATGAGCTCCTGCAGCATCTGCTTCCCAAGGTCCCTGGGGACCTTCCGAACTGGAGAGCAAGAGGGATCTGACTGCGCATTCAGGTGGCCAGTACTGCACTGAGGAAAGACAGCCAGACGTCGCACTGAATTATCTGCGTCTTTGTGTATGTCTATTTATATAGAGAAATGAAGTACCTACATTCTATCCTGATGGATTTGGCTACATAAATATGTCTGAATCTGTGCTGCACTAACTCATCTACTTTTACTTATGCCAAAAATGTCTTTTTAAACCAAAATTCAATCAAATGAACCCAAGGCTTCCTTTTTCTATGATAGTTTCATGAACTTGAAATCACAGTTCTAAAAGGTATGCAAATTGTAATCTATTTAACAAATATAGTAAAGATGGAACAATTTTTAACAAGTTATGATTGAGTCTATTTCTCCTTCAGTAACACACATTTGATCTTGTTTAAAAAAGAAATTTGTAGATGAGAGTATTAACAGTCTATAGATACTGAGAACATAACTGATTCCTAACGGTGGTGATCCATCCCTGTGATAAACATTGAAAATCAGTTATGATCTCTGTCCCCAAGTATTTGGGTTGGGAAAACACAAAACCGTGCTCTCCACCTCACCCATATCAGACATGAGAGCAACTGCATCTGTTAGTCTGGACTCCTGGTAAACCTGGACTGATCTCTGTTGTTTGCATTTCAAGGAAGGCCTCAAAAGCAAGCTAAGAATGCAGTGTAATTCTTAAACACAGCTGGACTCTGCAGCCAGGGGACCTGGAACTGAGTTCTGGGTAATCTTAACGAAATATTTAGCCTCACTGAGCATCCTCTTTCCCACCCATGTAATGGGAAGATTAGGATACTCTCATCCTGTTGGGCTGCTGTGAACACCAGCTGAAGTAACGGACTCAAAAGTGCTTTGGAACCAAAAGCTGCCTCTGTCACCAAGACATCAAGCCACTGTGTAGCTGGAGGAATACTAAGATCCCTGTCGGAGACGCTCAGAAAGGGCCGGCGCTCCACGGCCCACGCCCGAATCTACCACTTGGAAAGGGCTGGTGGAAGGGGCCCAAGGTCGGGGGGAGCACCTTCTCTGCGCCTTTGCGTGGCTGTCCTTCACAGGTCCGTCCTCGCCCTTCTCACTTCAGTGAACTGTTTTGGACTCTTGTTTGGGATTCCACAGTATTGCTTAGCTTTCCCCGTTACTGTAACTTTTGTCATCCACAGTGCTAAAAGGGAGGCACTAGGATTTTGCCAGTCTTTAGCCAAGATGGTAAATTAAAGCCTTTGATTTCACTAAATTGAAAATGCAGGGTAGATAATTTTAACAGGGATGTCAGATTCTGTGCCTACTCCTCAGCCTTCCACTTGGACCACTGCTATTTCTCTCACCACACACACGCACACGCATGCACACACAAGCATACATGCACGCACACGCATGCACACACAAGCATACATGCACGCACACGCATGCACACACAAGCATACATGCACGCACACACATGCACACACGCACACTCACGCACAAGCATGTCTCTCCCACTAAGATAGAGGAGAAATAAGATCAGAGTAATAACCCACTTGAAGTGGGTTTTGCTGTTGCTGGAGTTCCAATAGCGATGCTCAGAAGCAAACGCTATCAAAGGTTCTTTCCTTGCCCCAGGTGTTTTCTAGCTGAGGAAACGAAGCACTCGGGCTCGAGGCGCGTTTCGACACACACGGTGCGAATACTTCGTACGGCAGCGGCTGAGGCCTGCACGCGCAGCATGAAACAGGCGTTGCCCCCCCACGACCCCGGGACATACCGCGCGGTACCTCATTTCTGCCTCTCCACCAGCAAGAAAAGCACAATTTTCACCAGGTGGCAAACACTATTCCCAACAAACTTCTCAGCAAAAAGCACGCGCGGGGAGCTGCACAGTGCACATTCCGGCTGCGCGGCCTCCTCCAGGGAAGGCCAGAAACTTCAGACGGGGACTAGACTGAGTGTTACCGGTGGTCGGAGGGAACAAGCAGAATTGAATTAACTCGGAGCCGAGCTCCAGACGAGCCGGGGGCCTGCCGAGCCGCTCCAGTGCCGAGCAAGGCGCTGCGCCCGAAAAGGTCCGACGGCGCGAACTCAGCACCCCCACTCCCAATGCGTCACCGAAGCGAAGACTCCCCAGGGAAGTCCCAGCATCTCCCTCCGTGTGCGGACGCTCAGGGGCTGAGCAAGGTTTATCCAGCCGCGGAGGGAAGGAGGCAGAGTCCCGACCTGCGCCGGCGGGTCTCCGAAGCTCGGTCGCCTCCACCCCCCAGAGCTGGGAAGGCGGAGCGTCGCGGGTGCGGGCGGGCGCTGCGCTCACGTGGCGATTCCCGCGCCCCGGCACGTGCGCCCGCCGGGGAGAACCGCGGCGCGGACGGGGCTGGGGCCCCGGGAGGCGCGAGGCCGGCTCCGGCGGGGTCGGTCCAGCCGCGTCCCCAGGGCTGTGCGCAGGAAGGAAGAGGAGTTGGAATGGGGAAGCAACTTTAAACAATTTCGTTTTCAGTTTATTTCAAACGGGCAAAGGCACTGGAATCCCATCTGGAAGTGAGTTCTTCCAAGGCTGTCACAACCCCCGCAGCCCGGCGCCCACGCTCGCGATTCCCGGCCAGCGGGGCACAGGCGGCCCAGGTACAGCGCCCCGGCCGCGCCTGGAACAAAGCGGGGGCGGCGCCTCCCCAGACGCGCGGAGCCCGCGGAGCGTGCGGTGCAGACCTGCGGCAGTCGCCGTGTTCGTGACTCCGTTCGTCTTGCGGGGGAGAGGGAGGGAGCAGAAACTCCAGGACGTTTTCCCCAACTGGGAGGCGGCAGCTCTGCACCGATCCCGCCGGCACCGAACTCCCGGCGACTCGGGCGGCCGCGGAGAGGGGAGAAAGGGGGAGGGGCGGCGGGCGCGGGGAGGAAACAGGTGAGAGCCCGCCGCCCCCGCAGGAAACCCCGCGCGGCGCCCCTGTCCCGCCCCGGGCACTCACCGGCTTTGCACGGGTCCCTGTAGTCGATCGTGTCGGTGCCGTCCTCCTCGCCCACACCCGGCGCGTAGTCGTAGTCGAGGCCGGCGCAGACCCGCAGCTCCCCGCAGAGCACGGTCCCCGAGGCCACCAGCCACAGGAGCATCCCCGGGGAAAGCGCGTCCAGCCCCATCTCCTCCCCCGCAGGACCGGCGGGACGGCCGCGGGGCGCGCCCAGGCGCGGGGTGGGGGCTGCTCCGCGGGGCCGGGCGCGCAGGTGTCCGGGACCTGCGGGCGCCGTCGGGACGGCGGGCGGGCGGAGGCGGGTGGGAGCCGCGGCGGGCGCTCCGGTGCGGGGAGACTTCGGCGGCTGAACTTCCCGCGGCTCAGCGGCCCCCGCGCCGCGCCCCCGCCGCTGCCCGGACCCCGCGGCCGCGCGCCAGCCGCCTGCGCCGCGAGGGCGAGTGCGGGCCGCGCATCAGCGCGCCGGAGCCGGGCGCGGGCTCCGGGCGGGGGCGAGGGGGGCGGGCGTGTCCGCGCGCAGGTCCCGCGAAGCCGCCGGCCGCGCAGAGCAGCGAGGTCGGGACGCGCCGGGCGCCTCCCCGGCTGTCTTTTACCCTCTTCCCAACTTGAAAAAAACAGCCTTCGCCGCATCTAACCCAATCACTCGCATCCTGCTTACTTATTCATACAATCGGGGTCAGGATCCGGGCCACGGCCTCCCTCCGCCCGCGCCCGAGCCCTGCGCACACAGCGGGCGCGAGCGCGGCCCCGCTCCGGCCTCGCCGGGATGGAGACGCGCGGACCGCGCATCCGCGCCCGCGGGCGCAATTAGCGGACACGTGCGTGTCGCCGGGGCGCGCCAGACCGGGGGCGGCGGGATCGTGACAGCCGAGCTGCGGATCCGCCGCCCCTCCCCCAGAGGCACAGCCCGGCTCTCTCTTTCGCCCTGGACCTCGGTGTGGCCTGGAGCGTTCGCGATCTGGGAAGAAAATGAGCGGCTGCTGCGAAAGTCTCCTGGCCAACAAAGTTTTGCTAAGAATGCAGATCCTCCGAGCAGCATCGCCGCGGGGAGCACCTTTCCGGGGCGGCTCGGGGTCCCGGGCGCCAGGGTCGAGCTTCCTGGGAGGGTTGTGCGGAACCCGGCGGCGGGCCCCGCGAGTAAACCCGTGTCACCCGCCAGCAGGCTCCAGACAAACGCAGGTGGTGGGAAGTTGGGGAGGAAAAAAAAAATCAAAGGAAATCTCTGCAAAACCCCTGTTGTGAGCAATTCTGAAGTTTCCCCACATGTGTAAGCAGTTTCCAAAATAGGTGAGACGCCTTCTCCCCCAGCTTCCCGGGGCCTCGCGATAGGTGCTTTCCTTTTCCAACTGTGAATAAATCTTTTAGCTGTCACTTTAGCGGGGACTCGTAAAAAATCTTCTGTTGTCTTTACATCTTTATTTGACAAGTACTCCCCTTATCCAAGAAACCGCCAACATGCAGAGGCTCCTCTGGAGGGAGCTAGGAAGGTAGCCACGTCCACAGTGGGCGCGGACACACACACACACACTCTCACACTCCTTTGACAGGCCAGGCCAGCTCTGGCTGGGAGATTTGCCCAGGTTTAGGTTTGTTAAGGAAAAGTAGGAGGAGAATCTTGAAGAAATATCAACTATTTTCAACTTAAACTAAAGGTATAGAAAAACGAAGTGGAACTTAACCGATTTAATGTTCTTTGCAAACTGGGGCTTTCTGGGAGGCCACTGCAGTGATGGAGCCGCCCTCCTGCAGATCGTAAACTTACAACGACCAGGATGCACAGCAGACAGCAGATTTTTAAAAGAACATGTTCAATAAGCAGGTAGAGGCGTTTGATTTTGAAATCTCTTGCTGAGTCATTCTCAAATTCCTTTACCCATTCAAAAAAGAAGTCTGCATAATTAATAATAGTGTTGCCCCAGTGCAGGGCCCAACAAGAACATACCCTGCCTAGCCCAACTAAAAGCCCTGAAAATGCAAATTTCCTTTAGAGGATCCTTGCCCTAGAGCTGTGACAGTGTCCCCCACCCCTGCCCCCAGATCTTGAAAGTATCCCTTGTTAGTCTAAATGCCTCCAAACATCTCCTTAGACTGTTGTATCAAATGCGAGTTTGCAAGTTTGCACCCGGAGTTCGCCTAAATATCCCTTACTTTGCAGGAATGAATATATTCATTTGTGCTGGGAAAAAAATGGTACCATGTCGGGACATCTGCCTCGTTATGTACCTATTACTTTTTGTACAGATTTATGATTGCTAAGTTTTATAATTTTATAAATTTGTAACCCAGAGAGTTAGAATGGTTAACATAGTAGAGCCTAAACCAAAATATAGAAATGTTTGTCTATAGCCAAATTACTTGCAGAGAATTCTTACATCACAATAGCCTAGGCCTCAACCTCTGACTTATCTTTAAACATCATTTTAAAATATTAAATCTAAGCTTATAATAGTTACCTTTTTATTTTTTTTAAATAGTTACCTTTAAACATCATTTATTTCTAGAGTTGCTATGATTACAAACTAGAAGTAGGTCTTCCTTGTCCCTGAAAGGAACATAAATTTGCAAGAACATGCCCGGGAGAAGAGAGCTGAGTGTCAGAGTGCAGCCACAGACAATGTGGTGTGTGAATTCAGTCTCCTCAGGAAGACAAAAAGGAAATTGATTCCCTCAGTCAGATGTACTGATGTTGCCCTGGCTCTGAGCTGGCCACTGCCCTTGGCCGGTGTGGCTCAGGAGGCAGGACCCAGCAGCCTCCGCGGTGGCAGGGAGTAGAGCCACCCACGGAGGCCGGAGCAAGAGGCCAACTCTATCCACTGGTATCTCCTGTTAGATACGCCAGTTAAAATAAACTTGCCTTGTAGGTAATGCCCATGAGAAATGTTTATTTTCTAATCTAGTCAATTTGGGAAAAACTAGATGTGGTTGTTTTTTGTTGTGAAACCAGGTAATACATGAATGAATATATTTCCCTCATATCCCTTGTGAAAAATAATTCAGACGTGTATGAAAGGAAATGAGTTTTCCTCTCCCCCTGCTCTCTCCCTCTCCTCCAAACTAAAAGCTATTAACCTGTTAAATAGTGTGTATAGATTGACTCCTATGAAATTGTCTTATCTCTAGATCAAAAGCGGCAAATATTGGCACTTTCATATTGCTTCAAAGCTTTAAAAATGTCTTGCTTTGTATCAGAGCTGCCATTCTTCCAAGTGAACTTCAGTCAAATGCTTGAAGTGAAGAGATGGTTCTCTGAGCCACAGTGGACGTTGACTTCCACTTCTCTTCTGTTTTTTATTTATTTTTTATTTATTTATTTTTATCTCAGCATATTACGGGGGTACAAATGTTTAGGTTACGTATATTGCCTTTCCCACCTGCCCGACACCCGATGAATGTCGCTACTATGTGTGCACTTAAGTGTTGGTCAGTTAATACCAATTTGATGGTGAGTACACATGGTGCTTGTTTTTCCATTCTTGTGATGCTTTTCTGTTTTTTAAATCTTACGTTCTATGACTTTTATATCACATTATTGTATATATTACCACTCCCAACCCTTGATAATTGGGATGACCCTACATTCAACTAAAATCTGTCCTTATTGCTATTTCCTAAGTAACAATTACAGTGTCAGAGACAGAATGAGAAAAAGTGAGCAGAGGGCAATATTTGCTTCATCACAAAGGTGAGGAAGAAAGTGTGTGTTTGTTAAGGAAAAGACATCCACTTCCCCGGGGGAGAAAGAGAGCCTTCCTGCTGCGGCAGATTCTGGATTCTGGTCTGCGTAGGGTCACTAATCTGAGATCTCTGATTATTCCTTAGTAGTTTGGTGTGTTACACCTTCTTCCTACCATTCCCTTGCTGTGGGAACACAGACACCCTTTGTTTTTATGGCTTTTAGCTTCTCCAGATACTTTAACCCCTCCTTTCACCCCATTCTGATGTGAGGGGAGGCTGAGGCAGGAGGATCGCTTGAGCCCAGGAGTTTGAGGCTGCAGTGAGCTATGATGACACCACTGCACGCCAGCCTGGGTGGTAGAGTGAGACCCTGTCTCCAAAAAAAAAAGCTGATCTAGGTCAAGTCCTCCACCCCCCAAAACCACACCGCACTGTGGACGACAATCGTTTGCCCCTCGCATTGCACCTATACCACGACCAATCCCTTCTTTCACCTGCATGTCACTCATTCTTGTTTCTAGTCCTCAGCACAAAAGGGCTGTGTGTGGACACAGACTCTGCATGTATTTATTAATAGTTCCTGGTCTATATTAATAGATATATAACTAATAATACATATATGTATATTACTAGTTCCTAGTATCTGGGAACTTTGGTAACTGTTTGCTACTATTATCACTTTAAGTGAGTTCTAAAAAGTCACATTACTTCCAGCCCCTCTAAATGCATATTTGGAAAGAGCCTTCTCTTCCTTCCCTGGGCCCTTGGCAGAGCAGCCCGTTCAAAGCTGTGCTGGACGCAGTTGGTAGACATGCTCGCTGGCTGAGGACACAGGACTCAGCAGCAGAAACACGGAGTTTTAAGTCTCATTTTGCCATGTAGGGGCTGTTCTGCCTCCAGCAAGTTACTTTCTTACCTTTACTCTCCTGATTTTTGAGACCGAAATAAAATACCTAACAGGGTTGGACTGAGAGTTAGGTAAGATTATGCATGCAGTGTACTTCCTGGCAGGTGTGAGCACATGGAAAATGTTGGTTATTATTGTTAATTGGCATTGCCCTAGTGATCTATGGGGAAGACCTGTACGTAGTGAGCTTTGTCCATTGTCAGATGAGAAATTCAGCACACACACACACGCTCACACACATGCACACACACTCACCTGATTACAGATTAAATAAAACTAGGACAGTTTTATTCAAAAAATTCCACTAATAATACAAAATCCATCAAATTCAAATAAATGTTACTGGTGTTGCTTATAAATTCCCCAGTAACATACTTCAGTGACTGACATCTGGAATGCCTCTCATCCGGCCATTTTCTGTCCCCTTTATTTAGCAAATATGCTGCCATATTCATATTTTCATATTATGAGCATAAAGTAGGTCTTCCAATTTTTCCTAAACAATTTCTCTATAAAACAAAATTTGTATTTCATTTAATTCTACTTACTTCGTGGATATTAAAAAATAGACCCTGACACCTTTGATAAAACATACTATATACTTCCAAAGCAATGAGAATAACTTAACTTTAAAAATGCAGTAATAGAATAGTATCAGCTTCTTGGAAGAAAGGAATGCCCAGACTCCCTGAGGCACTTTATCCAGGTCAACCACTTGCCAGTGCTTTTGTGGTCTTAACCCATTTTGAAGATGGGGACTAGGAGTTGGAATTAGTGAGTCGTTCGTGAACATATTCCTGTCACCTCAGAGCCCTTGACCCTCCACTGGCTCCTTTGTCTGGACACTCCTTGGGGGCCTGCGGTTCTGCTAACTCTGTGACAGGTGCTGGGTACTGGACAGGCCCGTAGCTCCGCCCAGCTAAGGCCCATTCTTCCTCAAGCCCAGCTGCACTGTGTCCCCCTGACTCCCCAGGTTATGTTCTGGACAGAAGTTCCCCCACCTGCCTCGCCAAGTCATTCATCCCACAGGGAGTGCAAGCCACATCTTGTCCATGGATGAATCCCACCAAACGCTTTGCACACAGTAGATGCAAAATAACTGTTACTGACAAAAAGTAAAATTGAGTCCATTAAGATTCCATCACTGAAAACACTTAACATTAGAATGAGAGTAAAAATTAAATTTAAAAAATCCATACGTTCAGTCTAAAAGCAGGGCTTGGGATCAGAAAACATGCTCAAGTCCTTGTTTCTCTACTTGATGTCTTAGGAAACTTATTCTTTCTTAGTTTGATTTCTCTCACCTTTAAAATACAATGCTTACCTTGCACGGTCATTTTTCGATGCAAACACATCAAGTATGTAGATCACTTAGCATGGAGCCTGGCATGTGACAAGCGCCTGGTGGCTACGACGTCCTCACCTCTTCTCTTGCCCCCGGATGACAAATACCTGTGAGAGACCCACAGTCCAATCAGAGTCTGCAAAAGATAATGCCTAAGCAGTATTTATGAAATGGTTGGGAAAACAAGATTTTTTTCTTGGCAGGTAAAAAAGGAATGTGAAGGAAGACTGAAAAAGTAGAAGGCTTAAATTCCTACACCTCCCCACCCAGCAAACAACTAAATGTCCAAATAATAGTAATACACCATTGCTGACTTTATTCGTGTATTTCTGCAAATCAGATTTCTGACAGCCTGGATTTATCAGAGCAAGCATCTTTCAATGACCAGTAAATAAAAACACAACGTGCTGAAGTGAGTGAGTTAAAGTGAAAAGGCTGACATTGTTTACTAACCTCTTGAATAAATTGTTGGGTAATTGGTTGGTCTATATTTAAAACTTGGGTGACTTCATTTTTTATGCTGCATTGTAAAATCCCCAAGTTATTTTATAACTTGTTTAACTCTATTCATAATATGCAGCTGCACTGGAACACTAGTTTTTCTGTATTTCTAAACTCTCCATTATGCTCTGGGCTTCGTTCTGGACCTCGCCAGATTTATTCTGTAAGCTGCACTGGGCTTTCAGGGGCGGTAATTAATAACCTTGGCCTTCATCTCCAGGCGTCGTAACTCACTTTGGGTGGCTTTTCCAACCACTAAAGCAAAAGTTTTGCACCATAAAACCAACTTGCAATCAATATGAAACATCCGAAGTGTGTTTATTTATATATTTATTGCTTTTCTTCTTCAAAGCACTTCCATGACATTAACAAACGGTCCCTAAAATAGGTGAATTTGGTTTGTTCCAGGCGCACAACACCAAAACCTGAGACAGTGACGACACCTCAGAGGGGACGACTCCCTTCTTGTTTTTCTTCTTTCTCACGTCTTGCCTGGGGAAGGATTTCATTCAGTTTTACTCTGTATGTGTCTGACAACCAAAAAACCCCACTCCTTTGGAAACAGAGCAAAGTGCAGTGGGGCCAGGTGGGACATCCATTGTCCCAACGGTGGATTCCGATTGTCTCACAGGTCACGAGCACGTCCACTTCACCTTTGCCAGGGTACACAGCAGGGCGGGGTTATCAAGAGCTAATTACTCAAACAGGGTTTTGATCTTCAATTATCTAGCTATTTCAGATGAAAATGGGTGTGGTGCTCTAATTTTTCCTAGCAAGAAAAGTGCTGACATTTCTGGATAATTTTCTTAGTTTTCTGCTTTAGTTTGCATGTATTCGAGAGAAGGTCATGCCCAGTGCTTTCTAAACACACGGCCGCCTGTGGGCTGAGGTCACAGCGCCAAAGGCTGAGTCTCGCGTCCCGCACCTCACCGCTGAGCACTTCGGTGGGACAGCAAGGCTGGCGTAGGCTGCCTGGTTCTCTCACTGCCCTTGGGAAGGGTGCTTAAAAGGTGCTTATTCATTTGGGTTCCAACATCAACACAAAAAGTAATTAAATCCTGTTGCTAGGACGATTTTGAGTAGAGCTTCCTTTTTAAAAAAGCACTTTAATAATTTCATGAAGGAATTGCAAAAGATTTAAACATTTCTGGAAAACCTGTAAGAATGAGTTGCTTCTCCTTTGTTTTCTTGCTCTATAGTAACAATTGCTATGAGAAGTGGAAACTGTCCTGTGTTTGGCTTTGAAATCAGAGCAGAGTTTACGGCTAATCTTGAAATCATCAGACCACATGAGGAGAACCTGAAGCAGCTTGCTGTTAATTGCAAGTAAAACAGGAAAGCAATTAGTAGAACAATTAATTCAATATGTAGTGAGACCTTTTATTAGCCATTTTTATTCTAATCTTCCAGTATATAAATGCCTCAGTTCACAGCACAAACCACCAAAGAATAAATAAAATTGTCATGCAACAGGGTCTTCATAAAATAGAGTCTGGAGGTGCCAGTGAACAATCTTGGCTACGCAAAATGCGCTGCAGAGCAGACCGACATGTACTGCTTTCACCTCATTATCTGAGATATTTCCCAAAATAAGAAACACCAAAGTGAATAATGTGATGATAAATTTTAATTTAGCTAAATAGACCTTATTGCAAAATTGGTTGTTTCTTTGTTCAAATATCAGGTACTATTGGCTAAAGTGATGGCTATTTTTGAGATCTTATGACTTTCGATTTCTATCAAAAGTGAAAATCTCTTTTTTTCCCAATGTTTATAATATACTTTTCCATAAGATTAATCCTTTAAGCATGTCCCTCATTTCAGGGTAAATTTTCAGAGCGATGGATCTCTCCTTTCAAATTACTCCTGAGGGTTTATAATCGGTGCTTTTGCAACACAACTGGGAGGGCTTTTATATGGGTTTTGAGCGTTATTTTCTTTTATTACCATTCTAATTAATATGATGGGCAAAAAATTAAAAGTATGATCTCCAAACAAACTTTGTGTATTAAAAGTGCAGTATAAGATGAAACTTGAAAATCAAGATGACCAAAGGAATACTAATAGTTGCACGTGGAACCTGAGTGTGTTAAGGACGACGGGACAATATTACTTCCTTTTCTAGCAAAGTGATTAAAACTCTTAAAGAAATATTGATTTTGCAAGTGTCGGAGCTTTTAACATTGTGATGCTAATAAAATGTCTCTAGCACTTCCTCAGAGGGAAGGAATATGGTAATCATCGAAGTCATCTGGTAACCTTTGCTGTCCTGGAGTCTCTGCTCTGGAAAACGTCAGACTCAGTCCTCAGGTCCTGTTTTTCCGCTCAGCCTTCAAAGGCCGCATAGCTCCGAAACTCTTGATTTCAAAGACAGAAACGGCGCAGACGTCAGGAAACTAATTGGCCCTAACGTGTTTTCAGAGGAGGGTGTTCTAATTGGCACGCCGTCTGAGGCCTTGCCCAGCGTGGGCAAAGAGGATGCTTCACACAGGCAAGGCTGGCAGCTGTGTCCGTGTTGGCTGGTCAGTTTTTTGACATCCTGCGACCTCTAGTGAAAACCAGAAGTTGTCAGCCAACATAAATTTCCTTTGCCAGTTTGAGTCCCTATAGGAACTGCAGAGAAAGACAGAAAGAAACTCTCAGCTAGACTCATAGAATACTTTTTCTTTTTCCAGATCACAGCATTAATTCAGATTTGAGAGGGTGAAAATATTATTTTAAATATCTTTAACATTTTTCTCAAATTTTCTAGAAATTTTATTATAGTCATTAGAATACCTTTAATTACTACACTAAAGATAATAAAAACGAAAGAAAAAATGATAAAAAGTCCAATGACACTATGAAATGAGTTTCAAGGAAAAAAAGGAAATAATGTGCCTCTTTTGTATGTTACAAACAAGTAAAAGTGGACAGTCATTTGACGTGTTTTACAGTAAACGGTTTCGCAAATCATACGTTCAAACTTTAGAATGGTTGAATTATACTCTATCTTGATTAATCCTATAAAGCACAGAATAATTTCCTGAAATTAAGGTATTAAATAATTAAGTGCATTCAATGCAGAACACAAATGCATAAATAAGTCCACATGGTGTCAATAAGAATATCATGGCTTTAATTCTCAAAGCATGCGGGCACCTGGTATGCTGCTCGTTCTGAAAAGTTTACTTGCAATAACTGTAACTTTTAAAATGATGCCTAGTTGCTTAAGGTCAGTGTACACTGATTGTAGGAAAACACAGGTGCAGAAAGAGGACTGACAAATGGCCATCGCTCAGCCTGACTGTGCCGTCTGACAGGGTGGGCAGCAGGTGTAACTTGATGGATGTCATAAATACCTTACTCAAGGAACAAATGAAGAATTATAGCTGTTTAGTGAACACTGAGCACTTCTGCGTTGGATAGCAAGGGAGGAATTAGCACAGTAGGTGCTGTGTCACTCGGACCTGGACAGAGACCACGGGGAAGCTTGGAGGAGGAGAGCCAGCGCCTCCCGCCTACTCCGCCGCTCTTCTCCTCATCTTCAGCCTTGTTTGGGCCCTAATTAACCTGTAAGATAAATGTGGAAAATATTCTCTCTTTCAATCTTACCTTGGGTACTAACTTGCATTTTTTTCCCAAATTTTACCTACACTTTAGAACTTCATGTATTTTAGTTTTTCCGTTATAACAGTGAACGTATCCATGCATTGTGTGCACCGGGGCATTTGGTATAAATAATACTCATTTAAAGTGGGTTTTACACTTAAACACTCATAAATAGTTTTCCGGTATTTCAGAACTACAGTTGCTACGGAAACTACAAATGTTATTCTGACTTAGAAAAACTGGAGTGCTCCATACCTATTCTTTAGGGCTATCACATTAAACAATGCTCCAAAAAACGTGAGTCCAATCAAAAATTCTTCCAGGAAAAAAGGGAGATCCCTTGATCAAATAAATCTTGTTTTGGAGATTTATAATACATATATTTATAATATATACAAGATACATATTTATATCTCATCTCTCTCTCTCTCTCTCTACTCTGGGATCTATCCCAGAGTAAATGTATTTAATTTAGTTGAATCTCAAACTTTTTTGACCATCTCTTAAAATTTCTGTTCCAGGGATTATTTTTTGGGAAACATGGCTATAGATATTTACACAGCAGCAGCAATATTTTATACCAATATACACATAGGACACAATGTATTTATAATGCTGTATTATGACCATATAACTCTAAGTAAAATTAGATGTGTGTATGTATGTAGTTACTACTAGGAATGTGATTTTTCTCAGATTTGAGTATGGAGGTGATTCTCATCGTGTCAGTAAAGATTCCAGTGGATAAACTTTACCCAATAATGACGACACGTTTCGTCGTTCAGTCAGTAGAGTAAAAACTTCATTGACTAAGTCTGGCCGTGTTGTGACTTGCTTTGGTTCCCTTGTCTTCCTGTCCTCCTCCCTCCTCCCCTCCCTTCCTTCCTCTTTTAGTTTTTGTTTGGTAGGAATTTAGACCTAAATAGTTCTAGAACTATTCTTTTGGCTCTAGCTTTCTAAAATTTTTAAAAATTGATGTTTGCACTAAACAATATTATAGGAAAAAGTAGGAATTCGTGTTTTTTCCCCCATCCTATTTGGCAGTACTGGGCTTGTTTCCAGTTTCGTAATTAGCGATTTTGAAAAGTAACTTCAATTACTCAACCGTATAATTCAACTCAACACAGTGTATTGGAATGAGGGGACACATAATCGGAAAATTTATATTAATTTTTACAACCTCAATTATTTAAATATTTTAATGATTTTTAACCTGAATCATAAGAATTATAGCAATTAAAATGATCATTGTTCAACTCCCTCATTTCTAAAATAACTGAAACCCTGTGACTACCTTGCAGATCTGTAGGAGTGGCAGGCAGCAGACAAGAATCTTAGCGATGCTCACGTTTTCTGGCCTTAGCCTGCGTTTTCTCTGTCAGTTTCTGATTCAGTATCTGAATTCGATGACAGTCTTCATTTGTCACAAGTTCCCTGTGAGGGACGCTGTGTTCTAGAGCACTCGAGGCACATCGCGGCCGGCCACTGCAAGTTGCTTTGCTCAGCTGTCTACACAGGCCAAGGGGATGGAAACAGCATTTTCTCCATGTCATGGATGAGGGGACGGAGCAACAGCACTGAGTCCTCTACTGCTCAAGTTCAAATAGCCATTGTCCTATGCCATCCACAGGCTGGGTCTCTCGGAAGCTCTCGTTACTCAGAGAGAAACTGATAACAGGTTTAATGCTGTTCAGAGGTTATATGGCAGGATTTGCGGTGCTGCTCTATTGCTCTGTGAAGAACCTGACCCACAGAGTAAACCAATACTGTGCAGTAAATGCACTTTCATTTCCAAGTCAACTCAGCCAGCATTCAGTTATGCAGTCGGAGGAAGAAAGCAGAGAGGACACAGTTTCTGGCCCGAAGAAAAACGTGCTTTCATGATGGAGAAACGGTGTCTAGTGGCTGATTACTTGAGGGCCAGAGAATCCGACATGGCCACATCACCACAAAACAATGAGCAAAAAAGCAAACTATAAATCTTTCAAACCCTTCCATATTTTCTGTGTCTTGTTTTATTCATTCTTTCATGAACACAATGCTGGATAGAATAGGCTTTATACAATTACTTCCTTCATAATTAAAGAATAGTTAGCAAACATTATACTTCGTAAATTGCCTACCAGATATCCTATCCTCCTTCTTGAGTAACTGTATCATCTACTTTGTTCGTCATCAGAATTGAAAGGCGGACGCAACTTGACAACGCCGGTCAGTTAGAGAGAGACTGTGCTTCTACCAACCTGCCTAACAGTACTCACCCACAAGCACTAGATTGCTACAAGAAAAATATAATTTTCACCCCTTAAAAGTCTGGGTTTTTTCCTATTACTTTTTATGAATACTTTTGTGTGCTGAGTGCTCTGAGGCGATATAGAACCTACACAACCCAAAGGCTCAAGTCTCATCTGAGCTGACTATTTTTAATGTTTTCAGACTTTTCCACCTGGTGCCAGGAGTGGAGAAGTGTAAACTTCTCACCAGCGGAAGTTCTCGTTGTAGAAAGATGCTGCTCGATCGTTGGAGATGCCTGGTTCTTTCACGGATATTCAGGTTTTCTCCACGTCTCAAATCAAATTTGAACATTTCAGTCTCCTTCAAAAATTATTTCATTTTTTAGTGATTCCATTTCATTTGTTTTATCAAGATTTCCAAATCTGTGCTGATTTATGTGCACACGCATGTTCTATTAATATTATAAGTTTCAGGCCTGTTAGAACATCTCATGCACTTTTCATTCCCAATTTCATGGATATCCAATTTTACTTCATTAAACTAGTCAAAATGATTTTCTTTTTCTAGTTAATTTATCTATTTCTCTATTAATCCCTTCTTTATTTTATTGAAGTTTTTTAACGTTTTAAATCCTCAGTTTGTTTCTATTTCTTCAGGCATGAGAAGCTATACAACGATGCAGTATACATTTGGACCTGAGTTGCAGGAAGCGAAAAAATTCTATTTTAAGCAGAAAGAAATCTGATGGAAATTAAAGATCTTGGAAGGCCCAGAGAAGCGGGCTTGGTTCAGATCCAGGGGCTACCCTGGAAGGAGACGGCAGCTCCGGCCTGCGGGAGGCACCACGTCTGCCTCTGGTGGGGCACTGGAGCTCTCCTGCAGGGTGGGGGACTGGAGCTCTCCCACAGGGTGGTTTCCACCACAAGAAACTCCCACAGCCACAGGAAATGCTTCCTGTTCATCTTCAAACCTTGGCTGCCCACACAGCAGTCACTGGCCACATGTGGCCACTGCGCATGGAGCTGTGGCCAGTCCCCATGGAGATGTGCTCTCCATCTAAAACGCACACCAGATTTCAAAGTCATCATGGGGAAAAAAACGAATGTAAAATATCCCAATTTTTAAGTATTGATGTCTTAATGAAATAACATTTTGAATATTTTCAACATTAAATATATTAGGTAAAATAAAATGCATCATTAAAATTAATTTCATCTGTTTTCTTTTTATCTTTGGGAATGTGACTACTAGCAGATTTACAATGGCATTAGGTGGATCACACTGTATTTCCACTGGACATTGCTGTTCTAGAACTTGTAAGAGTGAATGTCTTTGCCAAACCAATTTTACGCCTAAAGATTTTGTTGCAAGCAAGTCATGGAAAAGTGTATTTTAGCTTTCTAGTCTCTGTCATTCAGAAATCCCCCTCTAACTAAGCAGAAGAGGACATTGAGCAAGCTAGCCACTCAACCCTCCACATGACGTGTTTTTTCAGAAAAAAATCTCAGGCAATATATCTCACAAGGTTTAAAATTTTTCTCATTGCAATGGTTTTTGATACTGTGTAGTTTTGTTCCAATTTTATGATATTTTGCCCAAAATTATTTAGAAGATTTATTTTTAATCCAGAAGATTTTAATTTCTGAGTACTGCATTTAAATTTATTAAAGTTTTCTCTTTTTTTACCGATTTATTAACTTTATTTCATTTTATTTTTTATGTTGTGATCAAAGAAAATCGTCTTGCACAAATTTTTCCATTTAGAATGTGTTCATGTTTTTTTTGTGGTCAAAACATAACCATGTTTTGCAAAAGCCCCATAGGCAAGGGAAAGGAACAGGTTTTTTTCTGCAATAACATAAGAAACTTAATTTGTATGTGTGAATGTCTTTATTTATATTAGTCAAACTGGCACTACCCCTTGCTTTTGGTCTTGTTGTTTCATTTTGTTTTGTGTTGGGCATGACGGATCTGTTAAAGGCAGGGATGTGTAAAAGTCTCCAATATAAGATATTTTGCTAAAAATATCTTATAACTAGGAAACAAAGTGAGACATCTACAAAATGAGCAAGATATAGGCCAGTGTGGGATACGTATCATGTAAAAGGTAATAAAAGGAGCCATCAAAGTTTAGTGTAGGGAAATATTTTGTCTGTAGGGATTGGAAAAGCCACCATGCGGGACAAGGCCCCTTACGAGGTGTTTAAACTGCGAGTGGGGTTCGGGGAAGTGGAGGAGGTGAAGGAGTTACAGCCGTGGGGACAACTAAGCCCGGAAGGGCCGTGACAGTGCAGCATTTGCTAAAACTAAAACACAGATTTCCTGGAACATGAGTTATGTGTTGGAAGAAGAGTGACGTTGAATAATTTTTTTCTTTTATTTATTAAAAATTTGCTTTGGTTTTTCTGGGAATGACCTTTTATAATCCTTGCCTAATTTCCAACCGGACTTCTTGGATTTGTATGTTTTTTTTCATAATCGCTGCCAGTACTTTCCTCATGTTTATTTTCTTTTTCTAATTTGTTTGGTATATTTGTGACAAACAGAAATTTCTAGTTTTTATAGTCTCAATAACTACTCTTTGTCATCCCATTTTGCTTTATGATCTGTTCATGCATCAGATGATATGTGCACTGTACTTTCGCATATTCTATCTATGTTCTTCCTAATTTAATAAACTGGAAAACAAAGTTTCCTGACACCGTTTTATCAAGTATTCTTCCTTTCACCACAGTTTGTGATGCCAGAGTCTGCTCCTGAACTACAGATTCTGATATTTGGAAGTATCTGTCTATACAATGTTCACTCTACACCATTCTAATTATTTTAGCTTCATATTATATGTGCTTAATGTGGCATATAGTACATATTACAGGATATATGGTTTATTAGGTATATAATTATCTGCTAGCATATTCTCTTTATTAGTTTCCTTGTTAAAAATGTTCATAGTTGTTTTGCCCATGAACTTCTAAAAATTTAAGCAATTAAAACTTCTGTGAAGAATTTTTTTAGGATTTTTTGGGAATTATATAAAACCTACAAATTAATTTGGAAATAATTGACTTCTCTATACTAATCTTTTTTATTCCGGAACATGTGTCCTATTCATGTCTCTCGGCAGACTTTTGTACTTTTTCTTCATAAAGCCTCTGGACATTCCTTATTAAAGTTATCCTCAGATATTTTTATTGCAAATAAATGGAATAATTTCTAATAGAATTGTTGGTAGTATGTTCAGCTTTAAATTCCAATTAGTACACTGTGATTTTCCATTACTGTCAGAGCTTGATTTCTTCGTGCGATAACTAGCACTCAATAAATATTTGTTTAATAAAGGATATGGTTTTGCCTTCCTTTAATTAATGCTCATTAAAGAGGGTAATGAGTTTTGCTTACATGAGAAATATTCACTGGACCAAGTTCACATTGTGCCTTGACTTTTGGAGACTAGCTCTTCTACAACTTGGAATCAAAGAGGCAACAAAGAAAGTCCTGGATAAGGGTAGTTTTGCTTCTCCTTGGCCTCTCATTAAATATTCTGGAACATTCTATCTCAGCTGTCCCAAAGAGAGGAAGCTAGCTCTCCTTGCTCACAAGAAATACCACCTATAGAAGAAAAGAGAATGAACATCTTTGTTTCTCATCGTGTCTTTTCTCATGTCATCGATTCACGTCTGCAGATGGGTGACAGCAACGCGGCTGTGAAGGGCTCCACCCCGGACTATTAACATGTTGGCAGATTACAATGTTACAGCGAAGAAGTTTACTGCAGCAGTTATAGAGGGAGCATTTTCATAAATTAAATTTCCTTTCTAAATGCAACACATCACAATTATATTGTTATTTTTGTGCATCAAGGTAGTTGTAATTTAAAGTATTAACGCCAACCAGTAAAGTATATACCAATTAAACTTGTATGTTTACATACATTCTCTGTAGGTGTCAGCATTGCTTTGTAATAGCCCAATGCACAGAACTGTGTTTTCATCACGTCATAGGACATAACTTTTATGTTAAATTCAGAGTTAAAATAAGAAGGGCCTCTCTTAGGCTCTAAGACATCTCCTGGATTATTCTTTATTTCTTAAGGACAAGTTGTGACTTAATGATTAAACTTCAGTTTAGAAAAAAAAAAGTGGATACTTAAGTTTCTTCTTTGGATAAGTACTTTCAAGGTTTTACGTGGCGTTCCCTGGATTTAAAAACAAGATGTTTTATATATACTACAACATTATATATACCACGACATTCATGGACCCTAATTCCATTTGGTGTATTTGGAAATGACGTTCATTATTTGTTGTTGGGAGAGCAGTTAACACGGCATTCTCAGGAGTGATTTAGACTGCAGACACCAGTGATTAGACTGCACCACTGCGTACAGGATTAGAACTAAGTGTGTGCAGACTTTTTATTAGACAGAGATATTCAAATTCAATCTAGGGAGCACTTATTTTAAAAAGAGAGATATATATAAATTTACATTTACACCAAGGGAGTATCTATTCTTGGGGCAATTTTCTGATTAAAAGATTCAGAGGTGAGTAAAATCATGAAGTAGTAGAATCTGATTTGATGAATGCTTTGTGTATCTGGACTTGCGCCTGCAGGCAGTCCTGCTACGGGCAGCTTCTGCCACTGGGCATGCATCCCGTGCCCACCGGGCTGCCATCCTCCACGGCACGGTGGATAGCAGAAGCACAGTGGAATTGCTATGGAGACACATGCTTGCAAGAGTCCCAGATCACAAACCAAGATCACATGTATTTGTAATTGTCAATGATTGCATATTATAAATCGTAAATATAAATGTTACAGAGAAAAACCAGGGTCTTAGAAAGCACATGGCCAAGTGTTATTATTCAGTGTGGAAGTCATTTCCCGTAAGATAAAAGGACACAGTAAACCTTTCTATTCACTCAGTTGCCTTAAATGGGGTTCTAGCAACTAGCAAAGCGACTAGCTGCTTCCTTTTATGTATAATGGTGTGATAAGATGTTAGTAAATACTGCCCATTTTTTCTTAAGTAAATGATGCCAAAATAATTTTATAGTTTATTTTGCAGCTCCTTTTTAGGTAGACATTCTTTGGGACATCTGAAATAGGATAGTTCAGGTGTGAAAAAAACCAGGAGCAGTTTCTCTTTAAATACCACACAACATATGGACTCTCATTTGTAGCTGGCAGAGATGCCTTTGAAAAGAAAAAAAATAGAAATTTCCTCCAAATTTTTCCAGAAAATGAATCCTTATGAACCAACTTGGATTATTTTCTCATGTACGAATGAGACAAAAATGCAGTGCACTGAAACATACTGCTTGGGGAATGCCACTGTGTATCTGACAGCCAACGCGAAGACATTTAGAGGGAAACTATTAAAAAGGTGCACTCTTTACAAGTTGAAAGTCCAAACCAGAAATGTTCTTTGTGGTATTATTTAAATATAGTTAGTTTTTGGTGCATTTCAATGGAAGCCATTCTCTGATGTATAAATGCTTACAAGGCCAAGGGGATAATTTTCCAGACAGTAATGGCCACATGACAAGGTGGTTTTGGTGGCTTGAGTCACTGGGACAGAAGGGTGGAAGGTCAGAGCTGGGAAGGGCCAAGGTACAAGCTAATCCTGTTCTTTCCTTTTGATAGGTTAGAAGACTGAGGTCCAAAGCGGCATCACCATTCACGCGGAGTCGCCTAGGACTGGCTCATCTGTGCCAGGTCCCCTGGCTGTCATCTCAGTGTTGTTTTCACGGATCCACGAAATCCATAGATCAGTGTTGGAGAAACGTCTAAACAGAGTCAGATAGTGCCACCACAAGCACCTGGTTCCGCTTTTAAAACTCAATGTATGCATTTACTATTCATTAGACAAAATAAGCTAACTTTGGAATATTTTACATTTTAATGAAATACCACAGTTTCACATAAAAGCAGGCTTAAAAATTAAGGTGAGCAATTGGAGGCATAACTAAATTGGGCCTAATCTTTTGTGTTTATGTGTATTTTAATACTGTTTTTGACTGAAATTTTTTCCTAAAGAATTCCTCAATATTATTAATTATGACAATCCACTCTCTAGAACAGATGTTAAACCTCTTTCCATAAAACAGAAACACAATGGCATTTCTGTGTGAGGATCCATACATATGTTTTTATTGGAATTTCCACAATGTTCTGCAGCTGTTTAAAAGAAAAACTACACTCCAGAAACATTCTATGGATAGAACTATATTTACACCAACATTTTATATCATATTTGCAATTAGTCCCTGACATTTACCAGACCATATCATCATTGTCTGTTAACACAACTTTCAGAGTGTTGTGATTGAAGCTTACATGAAACTTGGTCACTTTTTCCTTCCTGGCAACAAATCTCAGTGTTGACCAAATTCACCAACTGAACTGTTTTCTTTTTTTTCCCTTGTGTTACAAATAATTAGAAGGTACTGTTGACATTGCAGAGGGTGCACAGGCTACAACAAAACCTCTTCTTCACCATGAGTGCATGCTAAGTGACCACGCGTTCTTCCTTCTCCTACTATCAGTTTACTCCTGTTGCTCTAGGGTAATAACAGCATCCTGTCATTCAGAAAAGTGTCTCAGTTTAGACGATGATGTAGTGATCACTGTAGTCATGATGCAAACAAGAGAAATATAGTATTTATAATTCTACTCTCCAAAAAAGATAAAGCATGGAGGAAGGTTCTGCTTAGAGTTTATTATGTGAGTCCAACGTTGCTACTATAATTTAAAGCTAAATCCCTTGTCACCTCTGCCCAAGTAGTTATTGTTTGTAATCATGATGCGGTTATTTTGGGGGTCACTGTGTTATTTGTTCCTCAAAGGAACAAATTGGCCTTGCATGAGGTTGCAGTGGATTGCAAGGTCAACGCTGCCAATAATCTTCATCTTTTCTCTCTGTGAAGTTCCAACTCCTCCAAAAATCTATACACGATGGTTTCTGACCTTCCCTCATCGCCACGAACACAAAGCTGTCTGCTCTCTCCTTTCCCCTTATCATAAAAGAACATCTGAGGGAGGGAGTTGAAAGAGCTTCAAACGTTGGCCAGCATCGCAGACAGCGTGGTCAGCAAAGAGCTCGGTAGGAAGAGCTCGTGTACATCCTGTCGGTACTTTACAATTAGTAATATATTAACTTTTGTATATCATGTTACTTGAGCTTATGATCCTGAATTATTTAACTTGCAGTTTGGAGAGGATCGAAGTTGGTGGTAAAGGGTAAGTCGTAGAACCACATGTAACTGCATGCTGTTTTCCTAGCAACATGGGAGAAACACTGCATCTTGATTGCCGCTGGACATGGTGTGAGGGCTGGTGGCAATTACAGTGCTAATTTGCTAACCAAGCTCTGGCAAAGAGGCGGCGTTTCTTTCCGGTGTAACCCTGTCGCACACTGTAGTGGTCACAGCAGTCCTGGCACAAAATCCATTTTCCTACGAGCAGTCCAAACACTCTTACACCTAGAATCCTCCTGGGTCACCAGATCGATGCTGGTTTTCAGTACGTGCATGTGCGTGTGTGTGTGCATGTGAGTGTGCGTGTGTGTGCACGCACAGTGGCTGTGTGCATGTGGAAAACAAAGAGAAAGAAAAACCAGCTTCTAACCACATTCCCATCTCTGGGAGGCTCTGGTTGACCTAACCACCCTGGCAGCTCACAGGGAAAGAAATGGTTTAAGAGGAAAAACAATTTCCCTTCCAAACTGGATGAAACAAAGTTTGTGACAGAGAAAATGAATACAGTTAAATGTTAAAATAACGTACAATATTCTTGGTATAGTGTATCCTTATATAAGAAAAAGGAATCCATATGTGAATTTTTCATATTGTTAATTCATGATAAAATCCTTCACTGGACTGAAACCGTATTAATCTAACACCAGAGACTCAAGCAGAGGCCAGCATGATTTTTCAGAGTTCAATTGGAAACCCGAAAAAATTAAATTCTTCCAATTAATACTGTATAATAAGCAAAATAGCAGCTCTCTTGCCGTATGAGACCACGCGAGTGAATGAAATCCAGGGGTGACATGAGGCGACGCACTCGCAGGACCTCACGTCACAGAGACACAATGCCGGGATGTGGCCTCCCCCACGCGGATAGGAGCAACGGGATTAGAACCACGAGCGAAATGTCGTGGGACGGCC
This sequence comes from Indri indri, assembly GCA_004363605.1. Taxonomy (NCBI): domain Eukaryota; kingdom Metazoa; phylum Chordata; class Mammalia; order Primates; family Indriidae; genus Indri; species Indri indri. Next base: position 41,185 of record RJWJ010003748.1, on the reverse strand, counting down.
GTGGCCCTTCCTCCTTGCCTGGGCCAGGAGTCGCGGCTCCAGGCGAGCGGCCGGCTCTGGAAGCATGTGCTCTCCCCTGCGCTGTGGCCCAGGATCGCCCTGCACGCATTTCACCGTGCTTCAACCCTGACTGGGCTGCTTAAACTGAGTTATGAAAAAAAAATACTACTCGTAAAGAGCCGATTCTAGTGTGGCTAAATGTCTGGATTCGGTAAGGCACAAAACACTAAAATGAGATTATTACAGCAAAATCTAAGAGATTATTGGGTAGAAGCTGTATAGTTAAATTGTCTTGATAATTTCATTAAAATTATACACTTATTGTTTTAAGATATTTTTTAAGTACGTGGTCTTCCCTTTAAGCACCTTATGGCCTCCTGGGGGCCAGAGAGCCCCGACACCCGTGGGTGCAGCAACGCCGGCCTTCCCCGAGGGTCTCTGAGCTGTGCAACGAGTTATTGACAACCGCGGTCCCTCGCTGTGCTGTCCAACACAAGAACTCACTCCTTCTGTGCACTGTGCTGCTGTGCTCATTAACCAGCCTCTCCTCACCCCCTTCCTGGCCTTGGCAACCACCGTTCTACTTTCTACCTCCGTGAGATCAACTTTTTAGACCAATTAGGATCTTTTGAGTGAACATTATTTTGTTTATTAACACATTGACTGCACACTGGAAAAAAAAATTTTCCCCAGGGCATGGTGTTTTATTAAAACAAATGATCCTTTCTAATTTCTTACTTTTTATTGCTTTCTGTGCCTGAGTTATACGCAACACAATCCAGGTTTTTATAATTAGATTGTCAATATTAATTGTAACAATAAGAACATCAGCAAGTAAAGATTTCCATGAACCAGCTTCAGGGTTTTGCTTCATGCCGCCCAGGCTCAAAACCAGCCTGAGTTAAATGCGACTCACACGGCAGTCGATGTGTTAAAATTTCAAAAGTTCTCTTAGGGAACCACACACTTACTAAATACTGGTCGGTGATGATTAACCGTCACCACGAGACTCCACGGCCCCAGCATCCCACACTGGGTGTGGCTGAACTGCTGGAGGAAGATGCCAAGGGCACGTCCCTCTTGTTCCGTGCTCTTGCCAACCCTGTACAATTTATGTTATTTAGAGAATAATAGCTTAACTTCCAGATTTCCACAGAGCAGAGCAGACTGTTAGTGTGTGATCTACAGAACATACAAACAGGTTCACATGCCAGTCCCCCCTGTGGCTTTGAAAGTGGATGTGCTCGTGTGTGTGCTCTGTGTGTGTGTGAGTGTGAGTGTGAGTGTGTGAGTCTGAGTGTGTGTGATTGTGTGTTAGTGTGTGTGTGTGAGTCTGTGTGTGTGTGTGCATGTGTGTGTGACTGTGTGTGTGTGTGTCAATGTGTGTGTGAGTGTGTGTGTGTGCGCCTGTGTGTGTGTGAGTCCCCAGGGAGGACAGTGGTCAGCAGCGGGCTGTGCGGTCACACGTGGGAGCCAGCCGTTATTCCCTGGTGGTTCGCGCCAGCTTCCCCTGCTCTTCCAGAGTGTGCAAGAGGATATTCTTGTTCCAAGATCAATGATCACATTTTGAGCCAAGAAGATCTAATACCAAAACATAATCCAAATGAATGTACATCCCTTAAAAAAATGTTTTTAATTGTAATATCTATGGCAAATGCCAAGTTGTATGAAATGTTAAATGTCATTTCTTTAAACTCATGATCTCAAGTTGTCACTGCTTTGTTAAAGGTTCTCAGTCTGACCTAGATCAGCAATATGAATTAATTGATGTTATAATAATTGGGAGGCTGAGGCAGGAGGATCACTTGATGTTATAATAATTGGGAGGCTGAGGCAGGAGGATCACTTGAACCCAGGAGCTCAAGGTCGCAGGGAGCTGTGATTGCACCACTGCACTCCAGCCTGGTAACAGAGCAAGACCCTGTCTCAAAAGAAGAAAAAATTGATGTTATTTCACATGATTTGACAAATACCTCCATCTTGTATTGCTTAAAGTAAATAAAAGTTGTTTAAATATATCTTTTATTAGAATAAACGTGTTAAGTGGCAGTGATTCATACAAAGTATATTATACTGGTCAATAATAGGTTGGTTTTATTTGTTTTAAAGTACAAGCCCTTTCCTTTTAGGTTTAAGTATTGACAATTTTTTTTTTTTTTTTTTTTTTTGAGACAGAGTCTCACTCTGTTGCCAGGCTAGAGTGCCGTGGTGTCATCATAGCTCACAGCCTCAAACTCCTGGGCTCAAGCGATCCTCCTGCCTCAGCCTCCCGAGTAGCTGGGACTACAGGCAGGAGCCCCTGCTCCCGGCTAGACAAATTTTTTAAAACTCCCACGCCAAATTTTTTTATATATAAAAGCTCGTGCTTCGTTTTAGTTTTGTTCTTTATTACTTTTTGTAAGTAATCATCCCTCAATTAATAGTCTACATATCAATGTATTTTTTAGAGTATACATATAGTATCTGAGATTTCCCAAAAAGATATTGAATTAAAGTTGTTATGGGAGACAGAATTTGGAGTTCTTAATAGTCCCCAAATTTAAATACAATTTTGAATATACCTCTTCTCTTGATTGTACTTCAGTTTCAGAACTCTGGCTAATAGGTAAGAAAGCAGGGGAGAGAGAAGTACAGCAGTGTATTAAATAAATAAATTCTTGCCATGTTTCTAAAGAGCTTACATACTTAAAATCTAAGATAAATTTTAGTCAAGTCCTTCTCTTTTTTGGTTCTATTGCATGTGCTTAAAATAGAACAAGATATTTTTGTCATTTTATAATTAAATTCAATGCTATTTTTAATATTACAAAACCCCAAATTTGACACTCCAGAGACAGAAGCATTTTCGTGTACAGGGTGAGAATAAATAAGGAAGGAGAAATGTCAGATCTTTGCTTCCCAAAGAAAACAATTTCAGCAGCATTCAATTCTGTCTGATCATACTCCAAGCAGCCTTTGGGAAAGAACAATCACTACAATGGGAGATCTCAAAAGCCTCCGTATATATTTTGAAATGTTTGCCTGTTGGTCTTTGTTTCTATTTCAAACCTTTATGGACAAGACTACACTGAACTCTTGCAAGCTGCAGCCTCTGTGCCTCCTACCTGAAAACACGTCACCTGAATTCAATCTCTGGGGGCTTTTGGAGCTGTAGGTGCTTGTGCATCTGCCCACAATGCTGCAGAAACACCATCCACGGGCCACCTAAGGTGTTTTCCACTGTGGATGTATATTATTATCTTTGATTCTCATTCAAAATAACACACCTACTAAAATCCTACACTTAGCTGTAATATTCCTAATTTTTTTTCCTCAGAGAAAAAAAATGTTTCACTTTGTAAAATAAAATGTAAATATTTTTAATTTTAGACAAGACATAGCTTTTTTCAAATTAAAAAAAAAATTAAAACAGGCCAGGTGCGGTGGCTCACGCCTGTAATCCTAGCGCTGTGGGAGGCCAAGGCGGGCGGATCGTTTGAGCTCAGGAGTTCAAGACCGGCCTGAGCAAGAGGGAGACCCTGTCTCTACTAAAAAAGTAGAAAGAAATTAGCTGGACAACTAAAAAATATATATATATATAAATATAAATTAGCTGGGCATGGCTACTCAGGAGGCTGAGGCAGGAGGATCACTTGAGCCCAGGACTTTGAGGTTGCTGTAAGCTAGGCCACGGCACTCTAGCCTGGGTATCAGAGCGAGACTCTCTCTCAAAAAAAAAATTTAAAAAAAATTAAAACAACAAGCTATAGTGTCTGTCAGAGAGGTCTTGAGCTGTGATCCTGTCTGCTGTAAAGCCTGGATAGAATTTCCCTAGTGGCTATAAATATTTCAGAGATTCTGGGAGCTGAAGTGTCTGCAAATTAGATGGGGCTGACGATCGCTTTGAGCCAGGTTAAAACAGTACACATTAAATCACAGCACTTGTCTTCGACATGGAGCCAACCCTGAAGGTTCAACAGCAATAATAGTGATAATCATAATAGCATCAACTTATAATATCACTTACTGAGCGCTTAGATACTGTGCTAAACTTCACTTAGTCTGCACAACAGCACCATGTGGCAGGTACCACGGCTGTTCCTCTTTCCAGACAAGAGGACCAAGTTTGAGCAGCAGCCCCATCAATCTGCTGTGAACAGTGGAGCCATGAACCAACCTCATCCCTGTGGAGCCTGCACTCCTCACCATCCTCACCACCACCCGGACTGCCTGAGGCCCTCGTTGTCAGAAGGTTTTAAGTTAGTCCACAGCCCAAAATTATTCAAAACAAATACTGGGTAGCTGAGAGGAGAAACACTGAGAGTTGCAGTAGCTCCTGTGATTGCTCGTGAGAGCTCAGGGTTTTTGCCTAAATATAATTTAATGTAGAGCTTCTGAAGAGGAGGAAGAAAGTGCCATTTGCAATAAAGCCATTCCAGGAGGGCCACCTTCAACCCCACGTGCTGATGCCGTGTGTGTGTGCTTGTGTGTGTGTGAGAACATGTGTGTGTGCATGTGCATGTGTGTGCATGAGTGCATGTGTGTGTGTGCGCACGCGCCTTCAGGCTACTCAGTGAGCAACTAACCTCAGGAACTTGGCTCTGACCCACCTGGGCTGCCAACGGAGACCTGGCTGGAAAACGAACTCCACTAATTAGAGCAGAGTCAACACGGCTTTACTCACTGGGCCAGAAACAAGTCAGAACAGGCATGATGCCTTCACATTAAAGAAAAAGCATGCACAGAAGTTAAAATTGGACATTTTTTAAAATTTTATTGAGAAATGTTTATGTATGAAACAAAGTGTCACTCAAGCAATGTTTGTATAAAATTAATATGTTATACAAACAAACCTGTCTATTTTAATTAGCTGTAATCGTGTGTGAATCCACAAGGGGGATGATGTGGAGCAGAAGGGTGCACAGGAAGGGACTCCACCGGTGTCAACTAAAGGACAAGACGCTCCGCACAGAAGCGACCCTGAGATTGAAGTGAAGGAGTTACGTGCTGCTCTGGCCTTCCTGGGCAGGGGCAGGGCTAGAGGGGGGCCTGGAGATGCAAAATATTGATGCTAACCCAAAACTAATTTTAAATATATCCATCAAAGTTTTATGTTTCCAAAGATGAAAATTTTGATTTTTTTTTGAAATAGCACATATGATATTCTAAAAAATGGTGTCCACATTCCCTGTTGCCCACAGCACAGTGCAGTCTGTTAGTTGTGTGACCCAGAGTGACGCGGCAGCCAGGAGGGACTCTGGACGCAGAGGGTGCAGGAGCTCGGCTCACGCAGTGCCAGGCACAGGCACGCGGTGCCCAGCAGTGGCGCTTTCCCAGGGCAGGTAGGAAGTGCTGCTCCTGGGAGCGAACGTGCATGGAGTCTGCGAGCGGCTCGGCTCTGACCAGTCCTGGCCCCGGTTTGCAATCCGGCAGAAGGTGTACAAGATGCAGGACAGGGTGTGTTTCTGTAGCCGAGTAGCTCTGAGAATGATACTAGGAAAAGTCAAACCATGATTCAAAAAATGTGTTGTGAAATCCCCCTATCCCCTCAACAATAAGTTTTGTTCTTAGCACACCAGTGTTTCTTGTGGCTCTTCTTTTCCAGCTTTATTTGCGTAAAGGAAGTTTAGTAAGCCTCAACCAAAGCATTCTCTTAAAAATATATTCACCCACTAGACGTCACACGTGAAAAAAGACAGAGAAAAAAATGTGTTAGATTAGATTAATAACACTTCAAATATGACTATTGTTACCATAATTGATTTTTCATTACAAACCTTTACACACATAAAAAGAGAGGTTTGAGTTTTACAGGGAGCCTCGGTCTGAGGGACACACGTGACGTTGTGAGTCGGGTTTCTCCTGGGATGAAACTGCCCAGAGACTGGACTACGAGACGTCGGTGAAACCCCCAATCTGACGTGTTCTCCTGCAGTGAGAAACCAGACACCCCTTTCTGTCCTAGAGACAACTGAGTTCAGGGCACAAACAGCTCAGGACAGCAAAGCGTCACTCTGCATGAGAATAGTTGCTCTGCCTCGACAGTGACAGCTGTGCAGGGACCCAGGCTGCCCCGGCATGACAGCGACCTGCCCACGATCCATTTAACTCACTGAAGCCGAATCAACAGTCAGAAAAAAAATAAATCTCAGGTAAAGATTAGCAGAGGAGGCTTTCTTTTTCTTTTGATTTTTGGGGGGGGGAGGGGGCAGGGAGGAGGGATAGGAGAGGAATCAAAATTTTGTGAAATATCCACTTAATAGAGAAATGACATAAATAGGATCTGAATCTATTTTTAGTGCTTCCTAGTCACGACTTACAAGGAATGAGCAAGAAGCCAGCACAGGCCTGTACAGTCAGAATCTGCTTTACCTAGAAGGGGTGGTGAGACAGGACGTGGGTGTCATGCTCTTTGTCTTTCGTGAATTTATCTCTGTGTCCCCTTCTCAGTGCTGATGCTGATCAGGTGCATTGATCCCAGGGCAAGATTCTCACTCACAAAGATTCAGCGATCACTGAATCGTTCTGAGAAAAACCTGCGGATTTGCTCAGCACAAAGTTAGCTGGATGTTTGGCAATGATTTTTAATACTAGATAAAATTAAATTTCCTTAGAAATTAAAGTCTACTTCTCCAGCCCAAATTTACTAGGAAACCCCACTTCCTGAGTCTTTCGCATTGTGGTTGTCTCCCAGTGGGGTACAAAATCAGTATCAGTTTTTAGATCAGGCAGGCGAGAGGACAGAGAAGGGACGTGGGAGCACATCCTGTGTGTGCCCAGCATTGCACTAGACTTGTTCGATTTAATCCTCAGAAACGAAACCTACAAGCATTATAATCTCCATTCTATGGTAAAATACACTAAAGCTCACAGAGGAGGTTAAGTTATTTGCACAGTCAAGCGGTTTTAAATTCAGAGCTGTTGTTAGAGCTGGTTCTGACCTATGCCGAGGTTCCTTCTGCCGTGCGTGCGGCACGACCCCACGGAGAGGGCGGTATGACGGTCGCAGCCGTGCGGGACCTGTCGCCATGACTGGACAGAGCCGCGTTCCGCGTGTGAAGGAGGTGTCTGCACTCTAGTCCTGCATGTGAGCCGACATGGGACGTAAAATGATTCAGTGCCTTCCGTTAAACGGGAATTTAGATAACACTGATTTGATGACAGTGTTACTGCTGCACTTTACAGGATTGTTAGATTTATAAGCAGAACAGGAAGGCAATACTATTTTTTTCTTTTAGTCATTTCTCATTTCTGCCACTGGCTTAACCATTTAAACTAAATTTGGATTCCTTTCAGCTTATACCTTTTGTGTTTTCTCTCTCTTTTTTTAAGGCATTAGACCTGCTTTTTAATAGTAATATATTGTTATGCCAGCTCTTTCTAGAACCTAACCTCAGAGAGTCTATCATTTCACACTTAAATAACCCATTAAAATGTTTGATAATAGACAAATGTACTGAAAAACCAATTTTCTCACTCTGAGTGATTCTGTCACAGATTATTGCAAAAGCTGCTTTTTCCCTCTCTCACAACATCTTGGATTTTTCTTTTCTCTTCTCTTCTCTTTTGTGATTTCTCCCTCCTCCTCCTCTCTCTCTCTCTCTTAATTCTGTAACATCTCTAGCTCCTCTCCTCCCCTCCTTCTTCCCGGGGGGTTTTTACCACCTGCCTTCTTCCAGTCAACACCCACAGTGAGCTGGGCATCGTCCTGGACTCAGTTCACATCCCCCGTTTCTTATTCTGGTAAACCTCCTCTCCTCTTGGTAAACCTCCTCTCCTGAGCTAAAACTCCACGGGAGCTTTCACAGTTTCCTCCAGACAGAAACCATCGCTCTGCACTTCTGGTGAAAGAGTACAGTAAATATACTATTTAGTTACAATGAAATAATGTACAACTTTGTGGTAGAAAATTTACAACGGGATATGTTAAATGTGGGTAAGCAAAAGCTGATGACACTCAAATCAGCCGCTGCTCAGCCTTCACGCCGCCCACCTGGAGGAGCAGCGCCAAGTGTGCGCACCTGTGAGGGGCGTCGGTCACGGCAGCCAGAGACCCTGCTGGGCCCTGACTCCACCCGACGAGCTGTTAGCAGTGGGCAACGGACTTAATCCCTTCGATTCTTTCTGTACATTTTTATTCTGAACGTTGGTAGAACTGACACATTGTCCATGAACGAACCATTAATGTCCTTCCCCCTTATAAATTCTGTGATTTAAGAAATGTTAACCGCTCTCAAGGCAATAAATCTTGGTGTTTCTCTACTACCTGTGAACTGTCCTGTCAATGCCACCAATGTCTAAGCACCCAACTTAGCACAGTGATTTCTCTCGCTGCGAGCCGCCTGGCTGTGGTGGGTCAGGTCTGTTTTGCTTGGGTCTGGTTCCTGCGGCCTCACACTGTGCCTTCAGAACCACGCAGTGAGCCGAGGATAAACACTGCACTCACAGCGACGGTGGCCAAAGTTCAGCAAGGAGACAGCGGGGTAATGACGGCTGTTTCCTCCTCTGTGCAAGCAGGGGTGGCAGCCAAAGGTGCTCTGCTGAATCCCGCTTCCTGCGTGAGCATCATCGTGTGTGCGACTCGGCCAAGGTTTAGAAGGTGAGCCAAGTGGAATTTCTCACCAGGCTGGGAGGAAGTGAGAGACAGCACAGTGACCTTACTTCCCCTCTCCCCACCCGATCCCCACCCTTTACCAGACGAGAGGGAAGACTCACTCAGCGGAACACAGCCTGAGCTTGCCAAGAAGAGGAATCCAATGGCAGTTAGTACTTTTGCCTGTGTCCCGGCAAGAACTCCAGGCGGTTATGATCCTGTGACGGAGGGAGTAGCTTTCCCACCCTTGACCAACAGCAGCCCCTGTTGTGGCAAATTTCCCAGCCTGCAGCTACCTGGCCGTCCGGTCACACACCTGTGCCCAGGGCCCTGTGGACCCTGCCTCACTGTCACTCCCAGGTAACGCCTGGAGATGTACGAGGTGAACAAACAACCTCACTATTTAAATGGAAAGGTGTTGGGACGGAACTAAGCACAACTGCAGGATCATGCCAGGAAAAGTCAGCGCAGGGGAAAGAGAGTGGAGCCAGGAAAGGAGCCCGGACGCGGCAGAGGCTGAGGTTCGTTTAGAAAAAAGCTTCGGCATGAATTGGGCCCACGAGCAGGAGACCCGGAGAGCACCTGGAAGTGTGGAGCAGATCACCTGCGCTCCGCCTCGACTCCTCGTTTTACCCCACGCACCTGCCCGGAGGGTGTGGTGAGGATGCACTGAAGCAACGCGAGCTTCCAGCTTTGCCCGTGTTGATTGTTACCGAAATATAAACTATTGCTGCTAACGTGAGGATGGCAACGAAGGAAGAACAAGTTTAAGGAAAAGCAGAGCCATTTTGGACTAGAAGAGGGAGAGCATGTGGAGGACAAAAGAATATCGTCACCTCAACCCCAGGTCGAGATGGTAAAATATAAAAGACCTCACACATGCAATGATGTACAGTTAATTTTGTTTTATTTCGACATACAGACATGAATAAAAATGAGGATTAGAAGTAATCTAACAACCCAATATTTTTAAACTGAGAATGTGAAAATAAATTTAAAAAGAAATCTTAAGCAGGCGTCAGAACAACTAAAGAAAAGCAACTATGGAGACAAATGCCAGACAAAGGAGAACAGGGACGTCTACTGGCCTGTGCGCCTTCCTTCCCGTTCGCCCGGGCGATGCCCAGCAGAGCAGCCTGTACACGGTGTGCTGAGCTCCCGCCCGCCCGACCGTGGCCAGCTCTGCTCGGGATGGCCCTTGCCGTCCTCACCAGGCACCAGCGTCTCTCTGAGACGTTTCCAGGATCGCGGGGGCAGACTCCCTGACAGGATCTCAGCAGCCTCCCTGGTGGTGCATCCTGTCCAGCCCGAGGGCAGGGATGTCTCGTTTAAATGAGTTGAAAGTGTGTTCATGAAGAGACGGATCTCCAGTGTGCAATCAATGGCCATTTGTTAGATCAGACTTTAACTTTCATGAGAGTTGTAGATGTCCGCTGAAAACTATGGGCAAGAAACATGTACACACAAAAAACTATGAATGGAAACATCTCAGAACACACATGTATGTATGTACCATGATACTGTTGTTTTTGATGCTAGTAAAAGGGAAAATGGAACAATGGAGAGGAGGCTGAGAACAGTGTGTAGACACGCAGATGTCGGGCGCCGGTGCGTCCCCACGACTGTGGGTACGAGTGGTTATGAGAAATGAACTGACGACAGGCTCAGCTCCCCAGCTGGGCGTGGAAGACAACCCACGGCGAAACTGAAAAGGGATGTGTGCCGTGGTCCACATTTTCACAAAGTCTCAGAGTGTTTAGAGATCCTGGATGCCATTTAGAATGTAATTTAAAAACTGCATACTTTCTAGGTAGATCTAGCTACTGAATTTGTAGACATCGATATATTAAATATTTGGTCCATGGCTGATTAGATTCTTGGTTCTTCAATAACCAGGATTCCTAGACTTATTGAGGAAAAATGTTTTCCTATGTGGAAATTGTCTCTTATTCTTGATATAAAATGCTGCCATTTATGTTTTTTTATATTCCATTGCTGTATAATGAGTAAAAAAGGCTCTTACAGGTTCTTCATGCAGTTGATTCTTACAGGGAAAGGAATCGTGATATTAGAACAGAGATCTCTTTTACTTAGGAATGATAGGAAAATGTCATTTGTATATGCATACAATTTACTGGACAAGATGAAAAGGATTAACATAAAATATTGCCATCCAGTCCTGAACGTGTGTGAGACACATAGCGAAGTTTTCACTTATTCACATGCCCCCCCTTACCATTCTTTGTATTTGCCCCCCCAAAAAAATTGCGTTAAATCCAAATATTTATGCTCATCACAGAATCTGGCTAGAAATCCTAGCTGCGCAGACAGAGGTCTTGACTACACTTCAGAAGATGTTCAGTTTGGTGACTCAGACGCATTCAGGAAAGAAATAGTTGAGGGTTTTCTCTTCTTATTCCCTCACACTCCGTGCTCACTCCACACAAAAGGAGAGAGAATTTAGGAGATTTACTTAAAATACTTTGAAGAATATTTTAACGCACACAATCACTTTACTTGAAAGGATGTTTGACAGTAGCCTGTTTCCTGCTCAGGGTTATAAACAAAAAGTGCTTCTAACCGGTGTTTGTTACTAGTCTTTTTTTGCACTAGAGTAGTTTTATACTGTGCATGGAATTCAGATGAGAGGTCTGCGTATTAACAAACTGGTAGACTGGAGATTGGCAAATATAATCTAACTAAAGCTCAATTATTTGAAGTGGAACTTAATGAAAAAATAAGGAAACTAGAAAAAGAAGTGAAGGCGTATTGTCTGGGCCACCAGCGATGGCACAGGCCGGAGCAGAGCACTCAGTGACAGGGGGTGGAAAACGGGGGATGGCTGGGTGCTGCCTGCAGGGTGGGACCACCTTAATTGTATTTAAATCCAGCCAAAGGGGAAGCAGCACGTTAATTAAATTCACAAATAATACTAAATTAAGAGGTAGTGACAACACCAAAGGTCTGTAGCTTGCTTTCCTCTCCAACTAATTTTGTAAACAGATTAAAAGGGCTGTTTTAATAATTCCTATCACACTAATTTCTAAAAACTGAAAAACACTCTGTTCACACAAACATTCCCAATTCCACAAACTTCCTCTGCTCTATCTATCTCTAGCAGATCTTGAGGCTTCATCCCAAATTATGTGGAATCAGTCACACTGGGACTCTGCTACGCACTTGGAAAAGCAGACACACGTCGAAGACAACAGATATCACAAAAATATATCTCAATGTAAGCCAAATATAGCCAAATATAGATTCATTCAGAGACATGCAAATTAAACGTGAATGTGGGCTATAACCTAAACTATATGTAAACATCTGTATAGTAAAGGAACTTTAACTAGAGCTTATTAGGCTAAGCCTAAATCCACACAGACGCCGAGGAGCTAGTCAACATCACCGCAACAGGAAAACATCCAGAGGACCTCTCGCAGACTGATCGCGTGTTTGGATAGGTGCAGCTGCCTGTTTACTCCCAGACTCAGCTGTGCCACACTCCCAGACGCCAGGAGAAACTTCTCACCCTCAGAGAGATTTGAAATCATGTCTCTATTTCACAAGGAAATCCCCATTAGAAACTCAAGTTTTCCCGCAAACCTAAGAAGCTCATTATTGCATACAGTATCAGAGTAAAGCCAGGGAGAACTCGATCAGAATGATTTTCAATGAATTTTAAATATCCTACAGGGATAAGATATTTGTGCCTAGTGGGCTGAAATTTAGTGATGCTGATTCTACTAAATCAATGTATTTAGCAGATAATTGGAATCCCAAACAAATATTGAAAAAGTCCTCTTTTCAAAATGGTTACTTCCTAAACGTTCACAACAAATACAATGTTTTGATTATTGTTAACATTTTCACTTTCTGAAGGCAAGCTTTCCAACATAGAAAACAAAAAGTTACATCGAATCTCCGTTATCTAAACACCTCTATGATTCTAACTTGTCGACCATCATCTAAGTCATTTCCAGGCTTAAGGAATAAACAGTCACTTTCTTTATCTCGTCTTTGGGCTTGCGGGAAATTTCACTGGACTATGAAACAAATTAATCCCCCATCAAAAGTTACAAACTTTAGTATAAACAGCCTCTGCCGAGAGAACTTGGAGAAAGGCATTTTTTGAATTGTCAGCAGACCCGGTCAGTGCTGACCATCTCTACCTGCAGACAACTCCACTCAGAGTCCCCTCTGTTCATGCTGTGCCTGCTTCCCAGAAACTCCTGTCTCCCAGCACCTTTTCTGATCCTTATGCCCTCTATAAAACTAACTCCACCTGCCCCGATTTCTCTGAGGACCTACTTCCTACTTTTCCAGGAGATAACTAGTTAATTCAGTAAGCAAATCTTTGCTCAGCAGATACATTTGCACGTAAATAGTAGCTTCCTAGACTGTTTCAACTCTAAAGAAGGAAGGTATCTTGCAGCCAGGACTCTGATGGTCAGAGCTCCTCAAATTTTAACATCTACTCTTGCCTATTAAGGGTCACTGCGCTATGAAATGAGTTCCAGCGGCATATTCTAAAGCAAAACACCACTGAAATATAGTGCAGGTGAGTGTCACTGCTATTTCCTGCGTAGTGGAATTACTACCAGGTACTCAAATGGATTTCACATGGCAGACACTTATGAGAGAAGCTCATTCACTGCACGCTATTTTAATGAATCTTCTTTGTTCAAGAATTGAGTCACCATTTTTTGGGGGACGTGACAGATTTGTTCTCTTTCTCTGTCTTTTTCTCTCTCCATCCCCCTCTCTGCTGGCACCCTGGTTAGTCTCACGCTGTTTTACATAATAGGTCTCTGAGTAGATGGAGAGTGGCCACCTGTTCTCAAATACACGAAATGACTCTCCTCGGAGAGCGTGATTTACCCGAGTCATGATGGAATGATGGTCCGGAGAGCAGTTTCACATCTGTGTAAACATATGTTCGCCTCCTTCACTCTGGGATCATTTCTCATAATAGCAAAAGGATTAGATTTAAATGATAACAATGCAATTATTATCTTGATCTTATTTTGATTTTAAGTAATTTTTGCACTTCACCCTTTCCACGTCTTTACCAACTTTACCCCCTTGCACGGGGAAGATGCTGGGTCCAGATTATCACACCAAAAGCAAACTTAGCTCTCCCCCAAATTCCCCCAGTAGAGGATAAAATAACCAGGACATCACGTGTCTGGGCCTTCTTTCTTCGTCTTGCCCAGCTCAAGGATTATAGAACTTGCAAAATAATATTTTATTCATTTTTAATATAGTGAAATCATCTAAAGGTTTTTGAACAATGAGGGTAATCAGGGTTAGTACATAGCTGGAATTACATTGTGTCTTCTCATTTTAGAGTGCTCAAAAGGATTTAAAAAGATTAACCATCATTATATTATACAACCAGATTAATTGGCTAAAGAAAATCTCACAGCTGCAGGGGTGTTTCTAACCACATTCATGGTAGTAGACACTGTCTCTGTAAAAGAGTGCCTGAAAAAAATTTACCAAGTCTCCTCAGACTGAAATTTTGGTGACACATGTAACTTCTGCTTGAAATAAGTGATTTAAGAACCAAATCACCCAGACCCCAATATATCAAGAATACTACTTTATTTTCTATTGGAAACATTTCCAGTGCTATTTTAAAACATATATCAGAAAAACGGGAACTTTAAATTATGATGAAGTTGACACGTAGAATGATTACAGATGCCCTACAAAAAAAGATGAATAATATGCAAATTTCCCTATCTTCTACCACATCCCAATTATTGATTCATAAAAGGAAGGACAATATTTTCATCCAAAATCTCAAAAAGATAAAGTGTCTGATAACTTCTTTGACTACCATACCTAACTAGCCAAGTGATAGTTTTCTACCAAAAAAAATCCAAATTTTAAAATATAATTGTCATCTTTTTATGACATGGTACCTACGGGGAAAAAAGCATGTATATGTGTTACATATAAAAATATGCATAATGCATAAGTTAGTTCCTGTCTCTAATATATTAATAGATATTTAATCTTACAAAATGTGTCCTGCATGTGCGTTTTCATAATTTTTAAGTTGAAAGGAGATTTTGAGATTATACAATCTAAACCTTTTGTTTTACAAATAAAAGAATTGAAATCCTATAAAACAACCCATAAATCCAAAGAGTGGTGGTCCACGAGAGCAGGAAGTGAGTCTATTTTGTTTATTCTTGCACCCTATTGCTGCAAAGCGGATGCAGACGCTTGATAGATACTAATGTTTGTTGGCTGGATACCTGAGCAACAACCAAGACAAGAAGCCAGAGCTGCTCTGTGTGCCTTTAGCACTTAGATTCTCATAAACAGCATCTATTGGATTTTTAGCAAGTTCAGTTCAATAATTACAGAGTTCTTCTGTCTATAAAGGGGTATGCAAGGTAAGAGAAAACAATTGGTTAAGATGGATAATATAACTTCTGCCTAACATAATTGGTTATGTATAGTTTACTCTAATATCATTGCATGAGATAAATATTAACAGATAGTTACAAAATACTGATTTCTCACTGGTGCCATCTGGTAAGTCTTCATGAATGAAGTGGTATTTGGACCAGGCCTTGAAAAATTGTTAGAATGTCAATTAACAGAACTGTTGGAAAGGTCTCAAAAATTCTAGGAAGAACAAATTTTATCAAAATCACAAAAGCACAAAAAGGCATGACGTGGCAGTAAGGACAGTGGCTGGCAGGGTGTACTCCGTGAAAATAGTTAGAAATAACCTGGAAGAGACAGAGTGAAGCCAGAGGGCTTGAATGTCTGCAGTCAGCACCCCGCGGTCCCCACCACCTCCACCGCCCCCTCCAGGGTCCCATATCCATGAATTCAACCAACCACGGATAGAAAATATTTGGGGGAAAAAAACCAATAATAAATAACACAATAATAAATAACAACAATAATAAATAACAACATGGCAATAAAAATAATGCAAATAAAAACCCAATACAGTATGACAACTATTTGCATAGCATTTACACTGTATTCAGTGTTATAAGAAACCCAGAGATGGTTTAAAGCATACAGGGAGGTTGTGTGTAGGTTATATGCCATTTTACATTAGGGACTTGAGCATCCACAGAACTTGGTATCCAAGGAGGGTCCTGGAGCCAACTCCCGCAGACACACAGATACAGGGGGTGTAGTGTACCTGACGCCGTAAGCACTGGGGAGTCAGACTGCGACCAAGGCAGTGACCTACGGAAGAGCCAGCGGGTCTTTTCAGCTTCCATGTTCAGGAGAAAGGAAAGATGGGGCCTTTCCTTTAGGGCTCTTGCGTAGGGGACTGAGCCATGTGCTGGGCTGTGCAGACAATATACACTTTCTTTAAAAGATCCACCGTGTTTGCTGGACTCGATCATCTTATTTATCATGAAATGACTACCTGTGACTCGGAGGTAGGAGAGATGTGTGGTGGGTGTGAGCAGTGAAAGGAGAGGAAATGAGAAGTAGGCTTTTGTATTTTGAGGAAATTTGTTGTTTTCAGAAGGAAAATGTTACTTACACTTTCTGTGCATGCTTCCAGTATTGAAGGCTTTTTTGAGACATAAATGCTGTCTCCCCAGGAAACCAGGAGGAAGGACAGGAAATTAAAACAGACACGCCATGAAGAAGCTGATGTGTGGCCTGGCACCTCGCGGGCTCCTGCGGCCACGTTGCAGGCCTCAGCTTCTGCTGCCGCGGTCAGGTGTGGACAACACCAGAGCCCAGGAGATTTTGAGTTATTTAACATCAGATCTCAACATGTGTTCTTATAAATTCCAGAATAGTAGGAGGTATAAACGCCTGGGTTACATGAATTGCTTCTGTACAGTTCGAGTCAAAGTCAGTGTGCCCGTGAGGTGTGAACTCACCTGTCCCCTCCACCCCCACCTGCTCGATTTCCGATGAGCGTCATTTCCATGTGTGCACGTAAGTGTTGATCTATTAGTTCCAATGTAATGGTGTTTTGTTTTGTTTTAATACTAAAGCACATCAACCTGATTGTGATCTCTTAACTTGCCCCATCATCAGACATTAGCAAAAAACATACTGTCACATCTGATGAATCTTTAAAGACTTTGAAATTGGATCAGCAACTCCAATTGAAACAACGTTGTTGGGATTCCACAGCATTAACGGTTAGACAAACTAAACAGAGTAAGTATAGTTGCTGATACCTGTTTTGTGTGTACACAGTATATCCCCAACATTGAAACTGAAAATTGAAATACGTAATAAGGAAAGTTAAAAATGGATCTTGATTTTTAACGAACTGTTAGCCTGTTTAGTATTAGTGCAGGGGTGGAATGCTATCTGTTCTTATAAAGAAATATAGGCAAGAACCATTATTGCTTTGGCATAAAGAGAGCAAAATACACAAATTACCTTTGCTTCCCCTGGCCTCCGGCTATATAGTCTCCCACTGCGGTTTAAACTCAGGCCCCCAGGGGACAGGTGGGAAGACCTTACCTTTTGCTCCTCAGAGCGTGGGGCAGGGTAAGTGCTCTGATAGTGCAGCCGCTTGAAATATAATCCTTCCAGTCTCCATGTGCCCCCAGTTTTCAGATAAATGTTTTATTTTTATCAACAATAAGTATTTCATCTGTATCTGGCCTGTCCCCACACACCAGCATGGAGCAAACAAAACCCCTGTTAGAGTCAGACCAGCAGGCAGGTGTGTCGGGATCCAGATCTCCTCCTTCTCGTGTTGCTGTCCGGCAGGTTTGCCTCGGATTGTGGGTGTGAGCTCTGCCGAGAACAGAATGACTGACTAGATCTGGGAGAAGGACACAGAGAAGGACAAGATAGATGCTGTCAACTAATTAATTCCTTACTTTCAACAGGTACATAATGACCCTGATAAAACACTGTAATAGACATTTTTCTTCCATTTTGTTTTTGTGGGACTCACAAGTGTGTCTCATGCTGACTTACTCAGAGGATAAGCATTTGAATGGCATTAGCATTTCTCAATTATACACACACACACACACACATATCTACATGCACACACAAGTACATATGCTACATTTTACAGCAGAAACTACTTATGGAAAACAGGGCTTTGAGAACACAATAGAAACAAAGAACTATCACAACAATAGAATTACCATATTGCTGCTGGATATTATGATACTTGGCCCAATATTCAGCCCATTCATAATATGCTCGGAAGGAAGCCTTAAGGTACAAAGAAGTGAGAGACAAAAAAATTCAAAGAAAGTCTTTGGAGCACCTGTTTATACTCTTTAAAGGACACTAAAACAGACCATGTGAAAAAAAATAGAATCATACCAGAAATCACAGTATTTTCAGTCACGGCCTAATGAACAACGTGTTATAAATGTCCTATCAAAGACAAATTGAGAAACAAACACCAAAGAGAGCATTTGAACAATAATCCTCACGAAACACACTAGAAGACAGAGGCGTTTAATATGTCCGATGCTCGGGAACGGAGCACCTGGCTGGGACCCTGCCCTGGACGGACCTTCCGCAGTGGTGTCCAGGAAAAGCTCGACTGACATAGGATGGAAGGATGGAGAGCAGGGAGACATAGACAAATGCTACGGGTGAGAAAATGTTAATTTTGATGTGTTTATTCTCGTCACATTTGGAGATGATAGCCAATAAAGTAGCCAATAAAGCTATTCCCAAAAGGAGCGATTTAGGCAGCATCTTGCTACTTCTGGAAAGGAACCATGTGGGATTTTGCGTTGACTGCAGGCCACTGTGAGAGCATCTGCCAGGAGTCTTCTGACGTGTGCTTTGCACGTGATGTGTAAAAACAGCCCACAGGCTCACATCCAGAGCAAGTGAACCCTATAGGATAAATAACTATAGTTTCTTTTTCCTCTTTTTTGATTCTACTTTTGGTAATTAAGATAATCAAATTTGCATATGTGATACCTTTTTTAAAAGGGCTCTTTGACAAAAAAAGCGGAAATTTTCCTAAATTAGTAAAAACCTCTTTATAGATGCCATCCTATGGTAAGAACACGACTTATCACAATAAGTGACTTTTGCCAGATATACTAACTTTTAAGGCCTTTTGAGTGTGAAATCTGCCTTGGGCTGCTCTTGTGAGTTTAAAGTTAACTCATAACTAAACTAATATTTTAATACCTTATCAGCACCTGCGGCAGCTTCGGAAAGCTGCTATTTCTATTTTACCCATGGAAGAGTTGAATATTCCTCCTCCCCAAAATCTGGTTCATAAAACTCTCAACTTTGCCTTACAATTCACACATCACAGCAAAATGTTGAGGGTAAAAATTCCAGCTTCAAAAATAGTATATTGAAGCTACACTGGAATTTTAACTTAAGAAAAGCTATAAATATTGGTGATGCCAGGATAGAAAGCCACTGCAGAGCAGATAATTTTGTTCCAGAAGAAACGCAGATCAAAATGATTTATCCAGGTGGCACGCAACAGATATACCGAGCGGGGCTCCCGAGTAAGACGAACACCTGCCACTGTCACCGCGGGGACAATGACCTCCTCACCTCTCCAGCCTCCTCTCTGCGAGTTATTGGCGGTTTCCTCCCCATGGGGAAGTTCCCCCCCCCTGGCCCGGCCAGTGCGTGTTCCTCCTGCCCCTCTCCATGTCTGTCCTACAGCAACTCCACGAAGGAGGCCATGGGCAGGTTGGGCGTGTTTGTGGATGACGTGCTTTGCCAGACTCCTTTTTAACCAAAATCTAGAATCTTGGCACGAGAGTGCAGCCTTTGCACCTGGTCTGGGCCCTGGACTTGCTCCCCTCCACGTGTTTGTGAGAGGTCATCCCCACGGTCCTGGGGAAGGAGCTGAGAGCTGCGGATGCTAGAGCGAAACTATTCCATTTGGAGGAGAATAAACATTAACAGTAGTCGTGGCTTTGCTCCTACCATTCAGCCTCACACCCCAGTTCAGGGAAAGCAACGGAAGAGCTAGCAGGATTTGAAGCACTGGGTGCTGGTGAGGGGCTATTGCCCTGGGGGCCCCCAAAGGCACACTGGGCTGGCCAGGGCCCTTGGGCCCATTGCTCATTGCTAAATTGACAAAAAGGAAGGAATTGTAAGAGGACAAAACAAGGTACAAGCAGGAATCTGGAAAGATATTCTAGCCCTGAAGACGGCTTCTGACTTAGGGCCATCCACCAAACGCTGGGACTGTCACCATTGGATCGTGTCAAAGGCCAAGAGAACAAAGTCCACGGACTTCCCCAGGCAGGAAGGACAGCAGCAGCACTGAACCATGGTGGAGACACAAAGCGTGATGCCCGTGGCATGAGGGAGAATTGAAATTAAACTAAGAACAGAAATAAACAGCAAGAAAATCCACCTGTCTTGTCTCAGTAGAAGCAAAAAATCCCTAGTCTTTCAACACCATAAACCGGATCTTACAGGGGTTTGTTCTTAGAATCCACAAGCAAGTCTCCACAGTCTCAAACTGAGAACACATTGTACATTGGTCCTTGACTGAAAGTGCCCTCAGATACCTGGTATAATTAAATACGGTGTTTTCAGGAAAAACTTGCTTTTAGCTTAGGTTTCAAACAATATCCACAGCTAAATTCCCAAAGCACGTGCATGTACAGCAAAACATTACAGAATTCCCAAGGAAGCACAGACACAAAAGACTGAAAACATACATTCTAGAAACTCCAAATACTGAACTAATCAGATAAGGACATAAAATAATAGTATCTGTTACGTTTAAATAAATAAAAGATATTGAAAATATGTACAGGCATAGAACCAGAAACTATAAAAATGGAATAAGCAGTTTTGGGAAAAGACTAATCAGAAACTTTAAAAACAAAGGTATAATAACCAAAATTTTAAAAATTTGCCCTTATATTAAAAGGCATTATATCTTATGTAATAGCAAATTATATAAAAATTAGTAACCTAGAGGATAAATCTGAAGAAATTGTTTAGAATGTGACACACAGAGAAAAAGAAAGAGAATATATGACTATAATTTTAAAAGACTAGAGGATAGAGCGAGGAGGAAAGAAAGAATGGAAGAGAGGCGGTGTTTCCTGAATAACTGAAAGCCCAGCCCAGCTGAAGCAACGTGCTGCTGCCTGAGGCATTACGGTTGCTGAAAACACCGGGATGAAAAGGATCTTCCAAGGTGCCAGAGGTGAAGACCAATTATCTGTAAAGAAATGATATTTATGCTGATTTCTGACTCCATGACGACTGAAGCAGAATATTGTGTAATAATATCCTCAAATAACAAGAGAAATAAAGTCAATCAAGTAGCCAAACTACCTTTCAATGATAATAGCATAATAAAACCATTGTATGCAACCAAATACAGGCAGTTTGACACCAGGAGACTGTAGCTAAAAAATCTTCAAGGATGACTCTAGAAAAACAAATGTGGTCCCAGGTAGAAGACCTGAAACCTGTGAGGGAATAATGTTCAAAGAAATTGGTAACTATGTAAATAAAGAAAATTTAAGTTAAAAGTATTTATGTAAAACATAATAATGCTTAATCTAATGACTTTAAAAATGTAATTAAAAATTAAAATATGGACAAGACTAGCATGCAAGTTAGAGTAATGAGAATCAAACACCTAAGGTTCTTGTAACAGTCAGGAATAGTATAAAATTATTGACATTAAACTTTTGAGACTACGCATGTGAAATTTGACAATGAAACCCTTAAAGCAATAAAACTAACTATTAGATTCCAAACTAATAGAGGAGGGAGAATATTATAACAAGGAGAAAAATAATCCAAAGGAAGACAAATAAGGAGAAAAAATAAATAGAAAATTAGGACTAACGTAAAGCTCAAAACTACAAGTGGGAGAAATGAATTCAACATCTCAGTAATCACAATAGCTGTATTAGTTCCTCCAATGAAAGAGAAATATTTTAAACCAGATTTGAAAATTAAAAAGGAAAATAAATGAAAGACAACTATAAGAGTTATGCCTGAAGAATGTGTTTGCCTATTCTGTATTTTTATACTTCACATGTAATCATTGTTTAAAGTAAAACATGGGAAAAAATTAGCAAATACTAAAGAAAACCAAGAAAAAGAACTCTTTATTTTATTTTATTTTATTTTGTTTTTCTGAGACAGAGTCTCACTCTGTTGCCCAGGCTAGAGTGCTGCGGCATCAGCCTAGCTCACAGCAACCTCAAACTCCTGGGCTCAAGTGATCCTCCTGCCTTAGCCTCCCAAGTAGCTGGGACTACAGGGATGTGCCACCATGCCCAGCTAATTTTTTCTATATATTTTTAGTTGTCTGATTAATTTCTTTCTATTTTTAGTAGAGACGGGGTCTCACTCTTGCTCAGGCTGGTTTCGAACTCCTGAGCTCAAACAATCCGCCCGCCTCGGCCTTCCAGAGTGCTAGGATTACAAGCGTGAGCCACCTCGCCCGGCCAGAAAAAGAACTCTTAAAACAATATTAATATAATACTAACTAGACATTAAGACAGAAAGCATTACCAGAGATGAAAAGGGTGGTGCTGTATAATAATAGTTAATTTATAATAAAGACATAGTCACCTTAAACTTTTATGTAAATAATAAAGTAGCACCAAGCATTTAAAGCAAAAATTTACAGAAATAAAAAAGAAATTTGACAAAACAACCATCACAGTTGCATGTTTCATACATTTCTTGCAGGAACTGGTAGAACAAGCAAGAAAAATATATTGTGAAGGTATCTCAGGTTCGATAGGGCAACCAACAAGCTCTACCTAAAGAACATGCATGTGCACACGTTGTACTAGAAAAACATATTCTTTTAAATGTGCAAAAAATTACATGAACTGGGCCATCAGCAAATCCTAGCAAATATCAGAGTATCAG
>RJWJ010003748.1:0-18680 GCA_004363605.1 Indri indri | reverse complement strand
CCCAAAATGTCCTATAAACATTGAAGTAATTCCTTAAGGGAAACCATAACCCCACATGGTTTTTAAGGCATATATTAGCAAATACTAAAAGAAATAATTATCCTAAAATTATACAAAATATTCAAAAAACACAGGAAAAGCAGCAAGTCTCCCCAAACCCATTTTTTTTGAGTCTGGTACAAGCTTAATATAAAAACAAACAAGGCCTTTATGATAAAGGAAGAGAATAAGCTATTCTCACTCATGAAATTTTGATGCATAAACCTGAACCATTGCACAAATTTGGCTATTAGTGTTTTCATTACTATTATAATTATTGTAAAACATTATTTAACAGTGACAATATACATGACAGGATAAAATCTTCTCAACAATTTTCAAATATGGTACATTTTCAAATGATTGTAACTTTTAGAAATACTCCTCTAAAATAACATTAAACACTTGACTATTCTAGAAAAAGGTAATTCTGTTTTCAGAATGTGAAAAAGTCCAAGCATCTTTGAATTATAAAAAGTGTTTTGCATAAGAATCCTACATTATTTGCTTCAGATAATGGTTTATCTTTGAAATGTCAAGTTTAATATGTCAGGGGATCTAAGGGTTTACCAAATCAGAAAAGGCCTGTGATTTAAATGAGCTAAAAATAAAATTGCTTTCAGGGCTATGTTCTGCTATCAACAGTGAGCAAAGAATGATGACTATAATACACACTTGTACATCTATTTTAGATCCAAACTGTTAAGGTATGACAGAGTCTGTCAATGCTGGCCTTATTTGCATGTATAATAAACACACTGCACATTTATTTGTTAGCATGTACTGTCACAAGTCTGCGACAATACATACATTTCTATGTCAGTGGTAGGATCAGCTGCGAGGAATACTTTGTTTACATACATGCTGCCTTTTAGATCCCAAAAGACACTGTGGGAAAAAAAGCAAACCAGATGGTTTCACTTTAGAGCAGCCCAGAAGACTAGTACCTAAGCCTAATATTTTCCCAAAGAGTACTATTATCCCAAATGGGCTATATTTCCCAGAAAACATACTTTGCAAATGCTTCGTTAAGTAAATAATTACAGAGAAAAAGGTACAAAGTAAAAGAAGAGAAAGTACTTCGCAATCGAATTATCAGCATAATCTGCGCTCCTTATTTTGTATGCGTTTGCATTATTAAATTAAAATAAGGCAATTTAATAGCAATATGGGATACAACAGGAGAACACAGAGTTCAACAAGATAAGAATTGTAGTTTTTTGATTACAAAGAATTTTAAATGCATCGAATCATTCAATTCTTTTGTGTTTCCAATGTGTAATCTTTTTTCTTATCTCTACTAAACTTCGAACAATTCTATTTCTGCTTGTACAACAAAGAAGTTTCTAAATTTTAAAAGTTTTTGAGGAAACTGCAATCACTACCTAACATTTTAGTTAAAAACTTTCTAGGCTCTAAATATTTGGAGATCTTTCTGGAGTGAAAACAGAGTAGTCTAAGGTTAGAGAAGCCTTTCTGTTCCTAAAGTGGAGATTAAATAAGAAACAAGTTGGATGAATAAATAAAAGTGTCATGAAAAGCTGTACGCTTAGAACTGGTTGTTTCATAGTAAACTGAGTACAGTTTGTGGGAAGAATTAATTAAATTATCTTTAGGTTTATTACTTTTCTCACCAGCAATTGGATTGCATATATCATATTGTCAGTGATCTTTCATATGATCTGACATGTAACATACACACATGCATACACACACACACACACACACCCTCTCTCTCTCATACTCTCTTTACCAGGCAAGAGAGTATGACAGGCAAATAGAAATCAAACTTAGAAGCCACGTGTATTAATACCTACTGAATCATCTCATATCATTGCACCAAATTCTCATTTTCTATTGTCCAATTTATAAAACATGAATAACAAAATTTGACACTATGTTACCTTCCCTGGACAAGGACCCAAACCTAAACTGCTCATATAATTCTTTAAAAACTCAAAGTTAACTACTTTTTTTTTAAGATTCAGAAACCAAAACTTTGGCAAATGCCTTCCTTTGCAAACCTGCTATTGATTTGACTTCATTAATTTTCATTAATGTGAAATGATAGCTGGAGCTAGAGGACCTTATTCCCCAGGACTGCTCCAGACCTTCAGTTGCTCCAGAGGACGACACTCCTAGGATCAGAGACAAAAATCCACTTCTGCCAGGGGTTTCCTAGTGGATATACCTTCTCCATAGGAGATGCTACTTCCAACCCTTCACCAAGCAAATTACAAAAGAAACTATTAAATAACTTAACATGTTAAGGAAAACAAGGAAATTATTGTGTGTTTGACTGAGAATGACAAGTCATGAATAGTGACCAAGAAAACCAAAGACTGTCTCCTCCCGTCCGAGAGCCTGAGATCCAAACAGGATTGAACGCTCTGCTATGGCAGGGACCAAGCCCTTGGCCCTAAAAGTTCACTGAAAAATCACCAACATGAGGCAGATCGATTCATAGGAGAAAAGGCACATAAATTTATTTAAGGTGTATACACAGGGGCCTTCAGAATGAAGACTCAAAGACACAGGGGAAACTGTCTATTTTCATGCTTAGGTCTGACAGAATGTGGACAGCCATGCAGAGCGTGACTGGACAAAAAGACTACGACCTAACGCTGACGGACGGAACAGAGAAAGCCAGCCAGGCCCGTCTGTCTAGATTCTTCCTGGCCTTCTGGTGCAGGGCAGGGCCCTCTCTCTGGAATGGGGGTCTTAGGTCTGGGAAAAGGACAGTCTCTTGAAAAAACAGTGCTGGGAAAACTGAATGCCCACACGTAGAAGAATAAGATCGAACCCTTGTCTCATACCACATACAAAAATCAACTCAAGATGGCTTAAAGGCTTAAACATAAGACCTAAAACTGTAAAACTACTATAAAAAACACAGGGGAAAAGCTATACAACATTGGTCTGGACAATGATTTTTCAGATTTAACTCCAAAAGCACAAGCAACAAAAGCAAAAATAGACAAACGGATGACATTGAGAAATAACTTCTGCAAAGCAAAGCAAACACTTGACAAGATGAAGAAACGGTCTATGAATTGGGAGAAAATATTTTCAAGCCACGTGCCTGATAAGAGGTTAATATTCAAAATATATAAAGAACTCAAACAACTCCTTAGAAAGAAAACAAATAATCCAATGAAAAAATAGACAAGGTACATAAATAGACATTTCTCAAAAGAACACACCCAAATGACCAACAGATACATGGAAAAATGCTCGACATCACTAATCATCAGGACATGCAGGTTGAAACTCCAGTGAGATACCACGTCACACCTGTCAGAATGGCTATTGTCAACAAGACAAAAGGGAAGTTGGCAAGGATGTGGAGAAAGATAACCCTTGTCCACTCTTGGTGGAAATGTGAATTAGTACAGCCATGGCAGAAAACCCTATGGGGGATTCCTCAGTCTCTACTCATTGCGTGACCATAACAAGTTGCTCGGTTTCCCTGTGAAATAAGGACAATAAGATCGTGGAGTTGCTGTAGGGCTTAACACGTGTGAAGCATTCAGTAACGTTAATTGCCACTACTAACGGTGACCTCCTCCATGCCACACTGGGACAGGGACAGCCCCACTGTGCTTTCCTGGTTCCAGTGAGTATGTCCAGGGTCCTGACAACATCGTGGGGCTCCTTGGGGAGGGTGTGTCTGAGGCCTCCATTCTAAACCTCTTCCTGGTGTTACAGGGAGGAAAATGGCTCCCCTTAGAAAGCAACCCTTTCTCAGAAACAGAAACCGCTGCCTATGTGGGGGACAGACAGCAGTGGTACCACCCTCTTTCTTTTCAGTCCTAGTGTCAGGACACAAAGGCCAAGCAGAAATCAACACCCACAGATTATCAGGGCCTTTGTTGACACGGGAACGGAAAGAACCTGTTTGGAGCAGGAGGTCTGGTAGCACACTGGAAACACATGACAGCTAGGATCCGACTCAACTTGTCTGGACTCATTGTCTGTTTTCCGCGAGAAATTCTCCAAGAAATCAGAATTATTTTCCAAGGTCCTTCTGAACTCCAAGATTTTGAGTCTTCAGAAACAAGATAAGGTCTTCCTCGGTGGGTGCATTTCCACCACAGAATAGCTGCATAGTCAGCCCTGAGCATCTGCCACTGTCCTCTCCAAAGGCGCTGGAGGAGCAACAGCAGGGGATGGTGGGGGTGGGGGGAGTGCTTGTGCAGAGCCAGTTGGAGAATATCTTCCTTGCAACCAGTCTGCAGCTAGATGAAATTATTCACTTTTCCTCTAGTTGTCTGAATACGACTAAAATTCTTGTGGTGATTAAAACCTCCTGGTGTTAGCTAAGATACAACATTTTAAAGGAAGTTCAGGTACGTCCTTAATAAGCACCATGGAAATAAGTAGAAGAACGGAATGGAGGAAGTCACCCTCATACATTTTTAAACGTGTGGTATTTCTCATCATGAGAGTGAAGGCTAAATTCTGTATCCCCTTCGCACACAGCCAAATGTGCTATGAAATATTATTGATGTACTTGACAAATTCCCAAGTATAGAACGAGCCTTGCTAAAATACCTGCCGGCATGACCTTGCACTTCCAGATTTAGCATCAAGGCCGACAGCACTTTTCTTGGTCTCTTAAGGAATGACCAGCCAAAATTTCACTGCATACATTTTCAAAGGATCTGATACTTATTTTTCTCTTTTTAAAAAGTAAATTCCCTGAGTGTGAGACCCATAAACTCAGATGCAACCTTTAACCTTTCAATTTTAGGAGGACAATATATATGCAAATATCATCCAGGCAGGTATTGAAACAAGTACGGCACTGGGAGGGATTCAGGGGAGAGAAAGTCTAGCTTAAGAAAAATCAAATACTGCTATAACAGCAATTTAGAAATCAAAATATTGCCATCAATTTTATGTAATGACAGCCACTGTCTCCTTATCTAACACAGCTATACTGTCTCTCCTGCTCGTAAGCTTTGCATGATGAGGAAGAATGATTAAAGGTAAGTATTTGGCTAGCGTAAAATAAGGAATGCTTCTAAGAATGAAGTCATTAGGAGGCAACTGAAGTTGAAATTAAAGCACTTGTTAATGTTCACTGTGATAGAAATTGCATTGGTATTGTTAGTGTGATAGTGACCTAAGGCTTTAAAGTCAATCTCACAACGCAAACTAAATAATAAATACAGGACGAGTAGGGAACCCGCTGACATCTGAATGTCAGCACCTTGGTTCTTCCAACTGAGTCCGAACTTCGCTTTGGCTCCGTGTTTCCATCTCGGCATCTGCACTGTCACGCTCATTTCCAAAAATAGTACGTAACACCTGCCAGGAAGCATGGACAAGGCCAAACTTAGAAAAATCCATAACATCAAGTTTAGGAAAGAACTGAATTGCTTATAAACGTCAGAAGCTGTGTGAGGAGTAGCAATTAAAAAATAATCAAAACAAAATCTTCTAACACTTTGTCCATAAGGCCTAAAATGCCCCGGAGCCAATATGGCCAAGAAATAGAAAATCTATAGCTGAAAACAAAACCTCCACCTTCACTCACATCTACGCACAAATACGGCTGTATGGCCTGAGGTGGCATTTTCAACCGCGTAATACACCCGTCCCTGGTGCATGAACAAGGTGGTTTCCAGTGTCACGATCAAAGACACGTCCGAATCGCTAGCTCCACGCTGACCTGACTGGCACTTTCCCTCACGGTGGAGCTGTGGGGACACCAAGCATCTGGCACCACGCGGGGGCTGTGCCTGGTGCTGCCTCCGCACCTTAGGCGAGTCGCTGTTAAGCTCACATCGCCCTGAACTGCAGCCCCAAAGCAGACCAGGAAAACTCCTACTTGGAAGTACGAAGAACACAAAACACTGAACTTAGCACGGATGTCTGAAAAATGTTCACTTGCTAATGGAGCTAGTTCAATTTTGATATTTACAATAGCATAATAGGAGTGATAATTTGTGATGTTTAATTTCCTTTTACTGAGTGTATATTATGTGCCAGACCCTGTACTAAATACTTAACATAAAGTACTTCATTGTAAACCTTACAATAACCCTCTTCCTTACTAAGGAAGATCCGGGGTTCAGAGTGGTTGAGCTATTTGCCCAAGTTCCCATGACTAGTGAGTGGTAGAAACAGAATCGCAGACCAGTCTATCTGGTTCTGAAAAATACTGTGAAGTGTCTCCTGTTTTATGTGTCTATGGCATTAAGTGAGATATTATCTGTTAAGTTTCAATTGGCTTATTTTATTAATTAGTTTAGTCTATACAATTATTACCTAGTTATAGCAGTTTAATTGCACAATACTAGTGCCCTGTGCATACACCTGATTAATAATTGCTAATCAATATTTATCATTTGCTATGGACTGAATTGTGTTCCCCCAAAATCCGTATGTTGGATTCCTGACCCCCAATGTGACCATATTTGGACACAGGGCCTTTAAAGAGGTAATTAAAGTTACATGAGGTCATAAGAATGGGACAGTTACTTATCCAACAGCCTCCTGAATGATGAGAAAATAAATTTCTGTCAGTAAAGCCACCCAGTCTGTGTTATTTTGTTATAGCAGCCCAAGCTGACTAATACATCCCATCAAGCTGATGGGGACTTGGTGACATCTGAGGACAATGATGTCCCAGGTGCAAAACTGGGAAAAGAAAGCTCTGCGTCTGCAGGGCAGAGCCCAGCACCCTCTCGACAGCTCACACCTGCCTCCCGCACCCCTGATACAGGACTGCAAGAGACTAGTTCCCGTTCTGATCAATTCAGACCTGCTTATTTCTCTGGTGCTTTACCTGCCACTGTCAATACAGGAATATCTGTGGTAAAAAGAATGTTTCTGGTAGACTCATTCTTGCAACAGGGAACGGAGTCATAGAAAAACCAGCTGCAAAGCGGCGAAGATTCGACTAACAGTCTTTGCTCATGTTTTGTGCTCCTGCCTCTACGTTCTCTCCCATCTTCGACTCTAGTTTACTAATTACTTCATCGAGAGCTACGTTAGCAGGACTCTGGGGACTTGGGCATGGTTTTAACTCAGCCCCTTACAGTTACTTTTTCATGTGTAGAGTTTTTACGGGACCCTCACACGTTTCCTGGGACTATTGCTGCGCTTACTTTTTTCTCTCTTGCATCCTGCAGCGACACGAAAGTTCCTAAAAGGAGACCAAACTGGGTGATTTGGGTTTCAAACTACAAGGAGATTTTGTTGGCTTTTGTATTTCTGAAACACTTGGGATCTCTAGAGTGACCAGTTAATTGTTTCCAGTGCTTAATAAAGTGCGAGAGGAACATTTCTCTTTCCTCACCTCGCATTTCTTGACACCCATCCCTTCAACATCCCTGCCTTCTGAAACATCGCTCTCTCTGCCAATCGCAGGAGTCAAGGACAGCACAAAAATATTCCAGCTGGGCGGCTGCCAGTGGATTCTGCCGCTAGTGATGTCTGCCACCGGGCTGTTCATGGAGTGTCACTGTGCCCGGAACTGCCACCCAGCCTGGAGGGCACAGAGAATATTTTGTCATTACACATCCACACGATTCTAACTGCAAACATAGGGTTCCAAGGTCAGGGGTCTTTTCCTTTCCCCCTCTGTTCTAAGAGCAACAATAAAAAAGAATTCATTTTGTGTGTTAGCATCTGACTCTGTGGAGGCCACTTTTGTGTTCTGCTTTGTTCATGATGTTTCTCTTTAAAGTTAATTTTGCGTAGCATAGACCACATCCAATATTCTGCTACTACAGGGCTAATTCAATTTACAGAAACCTCAGAAAGATAAATGATTTACACAAATTCTTTTCCGAAAATCCCGTGCCTTACGAAACAATGCACAAAATAATCCCTTTAAAACAAACTTGGGTTGCAGAAGCACGTCATGTAAACCCAGGCACAGTACCTGCCTTTGCCTCATTTGCTGCGTGTTAATAGAAGATGCCCAGTAAGTGTCTATTGGTGACGAGGATAATTCTGAACGTGTTCTGTGCCAAAGAAACCCCAGTGAAGTGCGGATGTTTCCCAAGGCGCCGTGTATCTGGCTCCAGCTTTAAACAAGCAGTGGTTAGGTTTATTGAGGGGACCAGACAGAGGTCAGCGCAGGAGTCAGCCAGGAATGGGAAGTGGAATATGCTGGCTCCCAGCCCTGTTTCTAGTAGTGACCCCACCGTGCGGTTCCAGGGGAACCAGCGAGCACTCGGTGGCTGAGCAGGTGGCAGGGGCAGCTCCTTTCCTGTGGGGAGCCGTGGGCCAGCGTTATGGATCCGTGAGCCTTTCCGTGGGGGGCAGCATGCCCAGCTAGAATTACTAACTGGAAACATCCGTGTCTACCAACTTCTCGGTAACTCACTCCTGTTTAGTGCAAAGTCCCTCCACATCGCTCCCCTCATCCATTCCGCTGAATGCATGTACAGCCGGCCCCTGGGCTGAAAGAGCAGGGAGACGACTGGAAATTATTCCGTGTGTCTGTTTGTCATGAGGGGTGGCTGTGGATCTGGTCCACCTGCAAATCCGTGCTGGGAAAAGGAAACCACTTGGAGTGCAACAGGTCTCTCTGTTTTTAATGTGTTTACTTCCTCTGCCTCCCTAACGAACTCCACAGCTCTGGAATTCCAAACCATTAAATTAAATCAAGACGCAGGCTCATTATTTAGAGCCAAAAGGTTACAATCAACTCCCCTCCTCCAACAATCAACCAATATCCTTTTGTTTACTGGAAATATAACAGGAAAACACTACCTTGAGTCTAAATGGCGTGGGGAATTATTTTCATAAATGCTTGTTGAATTTTCCTAATTAATCAGAAGTCTTTGGCACCAAGAGTCAGACTGTCGAGGCCTGGGACACAGGGCTGGCAGAGATCTGCCGGCAGAAAACGTCCTTTGTGCAGTCGGTGTGCTACCTGGCACGGAAAGTGCTCACAAATCTTGATTATGATCACAACACAATGGCTAATTAGCAGGGTTTTCTCTGTCCTTACAAACTTCTCTCAGACTCTCTGACATTAGTAAATTGAGGAATGAGAGTTTCCCTACATTGGTAGGCAAAAAAAAAAAAAAAAGAAAAAGGAAAAAAGAGGGCGAGCGAGTTTTCGTTGTTTTCCAAAGGATATCCCTTGTGCTGACAGGGTCCATGGCGTGAGCCCTGCGGCACCAGAGCCAAAGACCCAGAGGAAACGCTGACCCTACTGGACTCGAGCAGGTCAAGGAGTTCCATGGTGGATGGAGAGTGGCTGTAAAATTAATCTCTTACTTATGTTGCACTGCGAGAGTCTCGCCTAAGAGTAACAGCAGCCACGAAAGTCAGGAAGTTGAAAAGAATTAACAGCAAAAAAAAAAAAAAAAAAAAAAATCGTAGGCCGTCTTTTTATTTTGACAATTATTGGTGTAAATTTGATGGAAGGTTTGTTGACGTTCATTTGTTAAAACAGCATTTTTTAAGTCTAATTAAATACACATATTTTATAATAGCATACATTTACATGGAAACAATATAGGAAATTCTGACTGTGGAATTGTTAAAAGAAAAATAGATTTGTATAATGCATGTTTTTAAGTTGAAGATTATACAGGCACCTTTGCTGGAAAGCATTCAGGGTATCTCGGAAATGGCTGGGGATTTACTTATTTATTTTTTAGAAAAGGCTTGAGTTGGATCAAATAAAGTCGGCAAGGAATAATTTTAAAAAGTTTTCCAGTTTAGAGAGTTCCTTTACAGACATTTTCAGTGAGGACATAATAAAAGGAAACACTGGAGCATATTGTGAAATATTTGAATTAGATGAGAAATAATTTCCTGAAGGGATTTAGCCACTGGAATAAGTCACCAAAAGCTCTCAAATGTTTTTCTCGAGGGGTTTTTGGAACATGAGACATTTCATGTCTCCAGGGCAGTGCTGCATGTGAAGACGGACAATCACAGCACACGATTCCAAGCAGAACGTACAGTTTTCTACGAATAAAGATTTTATTCCTTTAAAAACGTTTAAAATGGGAAAACCCACTAATTGTGATTCCAATAGAGCAGTAAAGTTTTACGAGAGTTTTCATTGCTTCACACAAAATAAACATCTCTCAGCGTATGTGTAGTTGCTGTGGCCTCTATAAAGTCACTAGCTTAGATTCTAGCTCCTTCCTGCATGGACTTAACAGTCCGTGAACTTGTATTTGGAAGCCCAAGCAGTTACATAATTTATTAAATCTACCCAAGATCAGTAACGTTTCTTGTTTTGTCCAGAGCTGTTTGTTTATGGGAAATGGTGACCATATATCATGTAAGAGCCCAGAAAATAAGGTTGAATACTGAAATTGTCATGGGATGATTTTCAGAACCATCTCACCAACGAGATGGTTCACTGCCGCGTGAAGCAGGTCTGGCTGCAGCCATACGAGGCTGTGCTAATCTCAGGGACGCAGCGCCATGGCTGGGACACTGTTTCCTGGCAAAATTGATGACAGTAGCTGGCAGACACACTGCCCTTTCCTCTTGCGGCTTTGAGATGAGGGGGCGCATGGGACAGAGAAGCTGCTGCAGGAAACGAGAGACGAAAAGACGGAGCTGAAGGAACAGGTGTGTGGGAGGGAAGGGACACGAGGAAGTACCGGCCACATAGACCAGGGGAGGTTCCGGCAGTGAGGTGGAGACCAGCACCCAGGGTACAGGACCCAGCGAGGAACGGGCCCAGCGAGGGACAGCCCCAGCAAGGGCAGGGTGGGCAGTGCCCCTGACTCCACGGCCAGACAGAAGCCAAGAAGCTGAGGATGGAGTGAGGCCATTTGATCTGACAGTGAGGATGTCACCAGTGGTCCTCATGATTAGATCCTGACATGGATATGAGAGAAGGAGAGGTGACAAGTGGGAAGTAAATGTGGCCATAATTGAGCATTTTGTTGGATTATTTGCATTTGGTGGTGGATCGTGGACACATTCATATGGAAGGGTTCATATGGAAGCAAAAGGATCCAGATGCCAAAGCCGCATCCAGTGGAAACCCCAGGCTGCCCGTGGTGTGTGCCAAAGGCTGAGCCCAAGTCATCTCCCCTTTGTTGTCCCTGAGCCCGAGTGCAAGGGCATGTCCAGCTGCCTCCTCCCAAAAGTGTTTGTGATGGGATTTTACATATCATTGCTGTTGCCTGGTGTGATTCTATGTTACTTCTTGCTCTGCTGAATTGAAACTCAAAGCACGTGAGCCTCTGTGTGAAGCAGCTTCTGCCAAGTGATGCTGAGGTAACGACCAGCCCCTGGATGTCACAGCTTCCAACACAAAGGTCCATTTCCTGCCTGCCTCACGTGTGATCTCCACGTGTGTTCTTCGTCCAGGGATCCAGGAAGACACGCGGCTGCCCTCCTGGCAGGAGGACAGGAGCAATGACAGGTCACAGCAGCACTCGTGCCTCTGCTCGGGCGTGTGAGGGTCACTTTGCTCACATTCGATGGATCAGAGCAAGTCACCTGCTGGGGAGAGGGGACACAAACGTGCAATTCTTTGGCTGGGAGGGCAGAGGACGCGTGGCAGCAATGCATCTACCACAGCTGCATTGAAATGGTGGACACTGTGAAATCACACAGAAGAAAGGTAAAACTTGCTGCATCTTTCTAATTAGTTTACTGATGGGATCATAACGTGAATTTTCTTCGTATTCTACTTTTTAATTAATACTATATTATATATTATTATATATTTCCTCTGTGTCACTTAGTCTTCATTAAAATGTGATTTCAAAAGCTGTACATTACTCCATTGTCTGGAGATGTGTGTGTACATGCATGTACACATACATATACACGCATACATACACACATACACATATATTATACACACATATATGCACATATATACACATATACAGATACATATATACACATATACACATATACACACATATACACACCTATCTACACAGATACACATACATGTATACACACATACACATGCATACACATATACACACATGCAGACAGATATACACACACATATACGCACACATACATATACACACACACGCGCCATTTCCTTGACTTTTCTGCTTTGCTGTTGTTATTAATGTGGCGCCATTCTGTAGGTCAGGACATATTTTCTAAGCTGTTTTCCAGCGCATGCTTTGAAGAATGTTAGTGACCTGAAACAACTGCCACCACACCTTTAAAAACAATGGCCTTATTCTCTCCTTCCGAAGAATTAATACTCTATTTAGAAAGTAATGTCGTTTTCAGTTTCGGTTCCGTCTGAATGCCTGCCTGGAAGGTGGAAGCCCTGCTCAGGAGGGCTGGTGTGCTTTTGGCATTTCACTCCCATGACTTGATTCATTGTGAAATTGTTTGGGTGACCGATTAACCCTCTTTCAGCCCTAACAATTCCTTTTCAATCATATAGCAGGAAAGTTAGCAGTTCAGGTACTGTCTATTTTTAAATCTTTATTAAGAATATACATTAGAAGCTTTAATTTTGAGATTACGTGAGTTCCCTGTAATAATCTGAAATCTAAAATAAATTATTGTAATGATGTAGCTGACACCTGTTTGTCTACCTGTTGTCAATTCCTCCCTTTTTCCTTTCCTACTAGAACCTTCCACAGTCACCCACACGCTGCCAGGGAGACTGACCACACCCTCTGCTCCAAGGTGACCCTCTACTCAAGACCAGCTGTGCTAAGGTGACCCCCCCTTCTTGCCAGGGACTGGTTCAGGGGAGGGCGGTTGGCTCCATCTTGCCAATAAGACAAGGACATCTGACTTCTAAGAAATTTCCCTTCTCTCCCAGGGACAGCCATGTGAAAAGTTATTTCTTTCCTTCTTCCTGACATTTTCGTGTACAGAACTGATACCTGGAACAGCTGCAGACAGCTTCCCAGGACTGCAGGAGGAAGCTAAAGGCAGGGGTGTCAGACGAATGGGGTCGTCGGTGACCTTGGGGGGCACCAAGCCATCCTGCAGGTATGTCTGGCCCCTGAAGTCCTGCCGTGCAAAGGTCCCCACATGTCCTTGTTGCTTGGCCAGTGTCAGTGGACTTCAGGATACTTCTGGGAGAAGATTCCAACTGACATGAAGCACACAGAGGAGTGAAGTATGCTCAAAACTACCAGCTGCAGAGCTAAAATCACCCCTGGATTTCTAGCCCATAATTCCCCTGATACTGCCACACGCACACCAGCACAGTGTGATTGACTGTTATTCTGTTGCTGAAAGGTCTGCTGCGCTCGCGTGTGCTGTGATTAACAAAATGGGGGCAAGTTAAATTTTATATATAATCTCAAAATGAAGGGGATGGACAAGGTGATGTAAATCTTAAAGTGTAAACTCAAGTTCTTGAAAACAAATAAAATAGATTTTAGCTCACACCCCTGCAAACTTTATCCCAGAGATGCCCACAATTTGCATTCGCAGATCGTAGCCAAACTAAAGAAGGTGGTGCTGAGACCTCAACGTGTTCCCCACAGGGCGATTGAACATGGCTGCACCTGATAATCAGCTGATGTGAAATATGACTGATGCCACATTATCTGAAAAGGAAAGAGATATGATGGGCTGGAGTTGGTAAAAGGCGCAGGTAACGTAAAATCAGATTTCCATCCTTGGCTTTAAAGTTCTACTTCCAAGTCTCTCATCCAAGTTTGTGACAGAAAAACTCATCCACTCTTTTTGAATTTCACTTTTTCTATCCATTCTCTAAATCTCGTGGTATAAATGAAAACAGTTGGCTAATGTTAAATGAACAGGTGTCCATAATGTAGACAACCAAGTCCGGTGGAATTATGCCCTGACTGAAAGGATTTATGTGCATGTATACAAGCTCCCTCAATCGATGATAGACAGGGTTGAAACTTGCTGACTTTCCAACCCATTCAGCGTCCTTTTGGCTTATGTGAACACAGATAACCAACAAGGTCAGAATCTGGCTTGCTCCAGCTTTTCAATTCAAAGAAAAAAGTTTTTTTTTTTTATTTTTTTCTATTTCAAGGATAAATATCTATCTTCTTATTATTATTTCAAAATTACAGCGGCACAAATGTTTTTGGTTACATAGATCGCTTTTGTCATGCTTGAGTCAGGGCTGTAAGTGTGCCCATCACGTAGATAGTGTGCGTTGCACCTGTTGGGTAGGTTTTTCCCGTCACCTCCTCCCTGCCAGCTGCTTGATTTCCACTGAGTTATACTCCCCCTACACACATGTGTTAGTTCCAATTTAATAGCCAGCACATGTGGTGTTTGTTTTTCCATTCTTTAGATACTTCACTTAGGATAATGGTCTCCAGTTCCATCCAAATTGTTGCAAAAAGCCTTAATTCATCCTTCTTCGTGGTTGAGTGGTATTCAATAGTACTGTTTTCCATAGAGGTTTACTAATTTGCAGTCCCACCAACAATGTATATAGCACTTACTGCTATTGAAACAGTATCACAGTTCTAATTCTCACCCGTTTATCTAGATATAATGTAATTCTCATAAAAATCCCTAGAGTTTTTGGAGAATTTGACAAGCTGTTTCTGAAATTTATGCCAAGAGCAAACAGCTAAGAAAAGACACTCCTGAAATGAGAGTAAGGCGGGGACCTGCCCTGTGCTTACTCAGGTGCGCTCAGAGCTTCACTAAGTTGGAAAGTGTGTGGCAAGTGGCAGATACTCTGGCAGGTGGGACAACAGCAGCCCAGACTCGGACCCGTCACTATGTGACCTTTTGTTACATGGCACAGGAAGAGTGTATCTAGTAACCATGGAAAGCCAGGATATTCAATAAATAGCACTGGGACAGTTGAGGGTCCATGTGAGAAAAATAAAATTGAATCCCAATCTCACAACACATATGAAAATAATTTCCAGATAGATTTAAGAACTTAACTGTAAAAATCAAACTGAAAACTTTTAGAGGAAAAAATAGAACATTGTCATGGGAAAATACAATCTTCTCAGAGTAGTGAAGAATTTCTCAAAGAAGACACAAAAAGTATTATCGCAAAAGTAAAAACTGATAATTTACACTACATTAAAAATTAAGAGGTTTTTATCCATTGAAAGACACAATAAATAGAGAAAACAAGCCACCATCTAGAAAAATGTATTTACGACACCTAGCCAATAAACAGTATGCAGAATATATAAGTAATATATAAATGTACCAATTTCCTATGAATAAGCAAAAGACAGATGATGCTATAAAAAAATAGAAAGAAAAAACTACAGATATTTCTCAAAAGAAGAAAGAATAGTGAATAAGTACATGAAAACATATCTAACCTCATTAATTATCAAGGAAATGCAACTTAGGAAAATAATGCAATTTTATTTTATTTTCCTAGATTGGGAAAAATCAGGAAGTTTAATAATACCAAATATTGGAGAAGACACATAAACAACAAATTTAGCAAAAAAAAATTGACATTGTCTTCTCAGATTGAAGGTGTTCGTAAGCTACAACTCAGGGATTCTCCTAAGAATTTACTTTAGAGAAAGTTTTGCGTGTGTGCCCTCATAGCACCAGTTCACGGTACCAGAAATCTGAGCGATTCTAAGTGTCCACGGGCAGGAGAACAGAGGAGTAAACTGCGGTGTGCGCACAACAAAACACTAAGTCAGTTGCATGCTACAGCGGTGACTCTTAAAGATAAAATGCTGAGTGTAAAAAGCGAATCCCAGCACACTGCGTGATAACATTTCTAAAGAGACGACGAAGAAACAGTATGGTGTTCAGGGCTGCGCACACGTGTAATGAAAGTAAAGAAGCTGGGTGAGATGCAGCAGCACACTCAGACCGGGGCTCTGCCTGGAGCGTGGGGTTGGGATGGGACGGAAACGAGCAGGGGTGCAGGATGCGCAGTAGCTCATGTTACTAACACGCCTTGTAAATTAAACTGTCACATATGTTCTTTGGACATACCCAATAGTGCATAAAAAGATAAAAAAGAAAAAAAAGACAATAGTGGTTAAGAACAGTTAGAGCAGAATTTAAAACAGAGAATAAAAGTAACGTTGAATCTTCACATCTATTTCTTGAGTTTTTGTGAATATTTTACAGAGTGACATGGAAAGCAAATCAGAAGTCATTATGCATCCACCTTCTACCCCAGGATTCCGAAGATTGGATATTTCAAAGTCAAGTTGCATATAAACTACATTTATCATTCATACTACTAATAATTTTATTACATATTTATTATAAGTATTAGACGTGGAAGGCCTTTTTCTATGAAGAAAATGCAAAGAAACACAAAGAGTGCCTACACATAAAAAGTTTATAAATGTGCACACACAGACATGCAAACCGCACAACACATACACAAGATATTTTGGGAAACTTACCTCTTACAATAACATGGTAAAAATTATCAAGAGGGCATATGTCTTAAAGGCCATTTCAGCTTTTTAACTAGAAAGGTTGAGGACTTGAGGTCGAAGTCTCAGGTAATTCAGCAGGAGTCAAGTCGGCTGCTGTCAATCAGCAGATCCCAGTGCTCGCTTGTGCAGAGCGCGCAGGTATTTGTCACCTCCCGTCTCTCCTTCACCAGGAGATGGTTGGTTTCCAGAATTTGGTGTCTGGTGCCTTCTCTGTACATGGACATGTACCACCATGTTTTTTCTCTTTCTCACTTTTTCCATAGCCCACCCACCCTATCTCTTGTTTATGTATAAAAACACCCATTGAAAATCTCGAGATCTGTGAGCAATTTGCAGGGTTTCTGTTTGTTTCTCTGTTCCTTTGGGGGAAATAGCTGAGAAGCTTAGTTGTTACTCTCATCCCCTGCACATTGGGTCTGCTGCGGAAAATATTGTTTTCTTTTTTTTCAGGTTTATTGAGGCCTAACTGACAAATAAAGGTGTATGTGTTTGAAGCGCACAACGTGTTGATTCCATGTTCACATACACTGTGAAATCATGACCACAACCAAGCTCATTGACAGTCCGTGACCAGCCACGGTCACCGTGTGTGTGAGAGTGCTTGAGAGCCACTCTTAGCAAATTCCAGTGCAGAAGGCAGAATGACTGACCACAGTCACTTGCTGTATGTCGGAGCCTCAGAACTGACCCATCCTGTAGCTGAGATTTTGCACACCCTGTCTCTGCCCAACACTTGCCAGAGAATCTGCTCAGTGCCTGAGTGGCACAGGTGGCCGTCATAGGATGCTTTAAAATATCGCCCCAGCTCCCATCAGTAGCAATCATTTCTCTGTATTTTCAAGGATACTCTGTTTATAAATTTTGGGACACAATTTAAGTTTCCAGCCAGCATCTTTTCCACACCACCTGATAACCAATCGGAGAGCGAGACCCTCTGGCTCAACTGGGATTGACAGAGGGCAGAGGTCTGGGGAGGGGACCCGGGTCAAGTTTTATGTGCACGATAATTTCTGTGAAAGTTCTCAAAGTTTTCATTCCAAGATAAATTATTGTGTCCCCTCTTGTTATAAGTGGGAAACAGAAAGGAGTTTATCCAAAAACGACCACAGAAAGTTAGACTTGTAGATTAGGATGAAAAGTATAAGGTTCCTGAAAAACAATTCTAAGAATTTCATAGGAGGGTCTTAGGAGTTTTAGAAGGGAAAATAATTATAAAATTTCATAATAGTACCTTGTTGAGAGCCTTCCAAGTCAATTAACTAGTTCTAATTGCTTCTAAACATGAGGAGAAAAATCCTCTACTACTTTACCTGAAGGCATCCTGGGAAGTAAAACAGTAAAAATGTTTTTGAAGGGCACAGTCATTTAAAATGTTATCTTTTTGGTAATAAGAAATAATTGTGATAACAGAAGACCTAAGTTGTAAACTCAAAGGTTAAGGGTATTTTTTTTAATGAATTAGTATTTATTATTTTTATTTCTATTTCCTAAATGAATTCCTAAATATATTTCTAACTATATAAGATGATCATAGTTAGACTAATTTTTTCTTTTTCTTTTTTTTAAATTTCAAAGTATTATGGGGGTACAAATGTTTTCGGTTATTTCTTTTTCATTTTTATCTCCAGGAAAAGTCAAACTATAATTTAAAATAAACTTTCGATTACTTTGTTTTTTTAAACTTTCCAGCCACAGCACTGGATTCAACTTGGAGGATCAATGGAAACTGAAACAGTGCAGGCGAACTAGCAGTGTGTGCAGGATGTCCTCTCCGCATGTCTCATTCTGGCTGTAACGAGGCAGTCGTGATTCAGTGCCGGGAACTCACTGGAAAACCAAGGTTAAAAGTATTCTGAGTAGTCAAATCAACCTTATGACTTAGGAAATCAGAGTTTCCCAGCATGAGGTCTTAAAACACAGGACATGAGCATGAATCACAGCAGAAATGGATATATTCTGAAAAATAGCAACTCCTCTCAAGGAGAAAAGAGAAATATGGTAATAGTAGGAGAAAATACAATGACTGTTGGTTTGTTCACACATTTAACAGACACTGATGAATATGTGTCATGTGCCAGGCAGGAGATGCAAAGTGCTGAGGCACCTGATTCTGGTCTCTGGTCTAGGATGTGTGAAAACAGTGAAATAGAACCGTGGCAACAGCAGAACTAACACAGGGTGAGTGGGGCCTGAGCAACCGTGTGAACCTAGGTGTTCGCGTCATCCTGAGCGATGCCTTGCAAAAGATGTCAGACAACGTGTTTTGTGCTTCATGTCTAACACATAAAATGATCAAAACTTTATGCTGTGAATCTCACA